>PISX010031215.1:0-17703 GCA_004024625.1 Mellivora capensis
AATGCAAGCTGGTGCAACCGCTCTGGAAAACAGCGTGGAGGTTCCTCAAAAAGTTGAAAATAGAACTACCCTATGACCCAGCAATTGCACTACTGGGTATTTACCCTAAAGATACAAACGTAGTGATCCGAAGGGGCACGTGCACCCGAATGTTTATAGCAGCCATGTCTACAATAGCCAAACTATGGAAAGAGCCTAGTTGTCCATCAACAGATGAATGGATAAAGATGTGGTATACATACACGATGGAATACTATGCAGCCATCAAAAGAAATGAAATCTTGACATTCGCAACGACGTGGATGGAACTAGAGGGTATCATGCTTAGTGAAATAAGTCAATCAGAGAAAGACAACTATCATATGATATCCCTGATATGAGGAAGTGGAGATGGGGGGTTTGAGGGGTAGGAAAAGAATAAATGAAACAAGATGGGATCGGGAGGGAGACAAACCATCAGAGACTCTTAATCTCGCAGAACAAACTGAAGGTTGCTGCGGGGAGGGGGGAGGGAAAGGTGGGTGGGGTAATGGACATTGGGGAGGGTATGTGCTATGGTTAGTGCTGTGAAGTGTGTAAACCTGGCGATTCACAGACATGTACCCCTGGGGATAAAAAATTATTTATAAAAAAATAAAAATTAAAAAAAAAATTAGAAAAAAAAAGAATAAATTAACAGTTTGGAAAAAAACATGCAAAGTAAAAGTTATTAGTTACTGTTTTAAAATAAAACACGAGCCCTCTTAACTAAATGACATACACCTGGAATAGGATTAATTTATATAATTTATGTCTTAACTAAATGACATAATCCTGAAAAATATAGCCTCAAAACAGTAATGACACCCAAAAGTGAGTGTATTTCCTGCAGCAAATTTACTGCAGTGTATTTACTACAGTATTTACTACCTAGGAAGACTAAAAGGCCCACTATATACATAGAGATTAGAAAGCTCCTCTATGATATAATTTCATAATAAAGATTAGAACAAAAAAAAAAAGTGAACGAATACTCCAACAGGGACAGGAGATAAAGGGTAAAAGGAAGACAAAGGGGCTAACACACACAAATGGCTGTGGTACTCCAGTCCCTTGCAGTATGCCACATTATTTAGCAAAACAATCTGTAAGTAGGTATATTGCTCCTAAAGACAGAGAAATTGGAGTCAAGATATTTAGGGGTCTTAACACAATCACAGAGCAAGTAAGTGACATAACTAGAATTGGAACCTAGTCCATGCAACCCCAAAGTCTGTCTCCTTCCATAAGCAAAAATGTGTGGAAAGGGAAGCATGGTTGGGGCAGGTGAGGGCTGGTGGCTGGAGTCTTGGAAAAGACTGGCAAGACATGAAGCCCAAGAGGCAAACCATAATAGGATTTTTTTTTTAAGATTTTATTTATTTATTTGTCAGAGAGAGAGGGAGAGAGAGTGAGCGAGCACAGGCAGACAGAGTGGCAGGCAGAGGCAGAGGGAGAAGCAGGCTCCCTGCCGAGCAAGGAGCCCCATGTGGGACTCGATCCCAGGAGGCTGGGATCATGACCTGAGCCGAAGGCAGCTGCTTAACCAACTGAGCCACCCAGGCGTCCCCATAATAGGATTTTTAAAAGCTATGTCATGTCTAGGAATTAAAGAACAGTGAAAGGTTTTCAGGAAAATGATCATTTTAAGATAGGAATATAAATATAAACAAAGATAAAGAGAGAAATATTAAAAATGGATGGGTTAAGGAAGAAACTAGGAACAGAGAATACAGACTGTGATAATACTATATTTTTGTTGATGAATAATGATGGTCTGGGCTGGAGCAAAGACAGCAGAGAAGAAAGAGCCTGGACTCCAGAGATACGTGGAAACATTTTGGTAAGACCTCCCTATCAGTGTCCCAGGGGAGTCGCCCAGAAGGCAGCTGGAAATAGTATCTACCACTAAAAGAGTTCTAGGATGATGATTTAGAATTCAGAAGTCATCAGCAAGAGGTGGTAGTTGGAGACTACAAGGTGATGATATCACCAGGAACTGGAAGACCAAGAGGAGACGGCTAAGCAGGAAACTCTGGGGGAAAGTAAACAGAGGATTTGAAGGACTTTTTCTTGAAAAGGATCCAATGCTCATTTGTTCCTAGGAGATGCCTTTTTCTTTTGTATCCCATTTACAGAAGTGGAGCAGGTCTTGGCCTTTCAGAACTTTCTTGGCTTCTTATTCTGCCTTTGTCTAGAGCACAGACACTGTTTTCCTTATAAAGCCATGGGCGGGGGGGTGCCTGGGTGGCTCAGCTGGTTAAGCGGCTGCCTTTGGCTCAGGTGGTGATCTCATGGTCCTGAGATGGAGCCTTGTGTAGTCCTGTCTGGTACCTGCTCAGTGGGAAGTCTACTTCTCCCACTCCCTCTGCCCTCACCACCACTTGTGCTCAAGTGTGTGCGTGCATCCTCTCTAATAAATAAAATCTAAAAAAAAAAAAAGAAAGAAAGAAAAGAAAAAAGTCAAGGGCTGGACTTATTCTCTCCAAGGGGTCTGGCCTGGAGCCCCAAACCCATGTCTGTGCCACAGGATAGGGGAGGCCACATCTTAAGAAGTGTTTAGACAGTCAAGTCTGCAGACCAGGGTCATTATTTGGGCAGTGGTGGTACCTCCCAGTTCTCTGAGTAATTAGATATGGCATTGAGAAGGAGGTCTTATAAGAACTTTGGGAGGCTCACATTCAGAGAGTGGTGGTCACTGAAATCACGAAGAGAAGGGAGGCATGAAATCCAATGTGAGAAACTGGAGGCAGTGTGTTGTTAAGGTTCTTTCAAAGAGATTTAAACAGAATAATTCAGATCAGTCTGCACCCCAGGTCAATTTAGAGCTCTTTGTGCAGTCTTTCTAAAGTTCTGGCATTAATTAATATGGAAAGCTAACAGCTTTTCAGATGGTAATCACATACCTTGTCCATTCACCCCCATTTTCTATACTGACTTGATTATTCCAAGTATACTTAGAGTAGACTGCAAATTTGGACTTTGGGACAGGCAGGTATGGGTTAGAATCCCAGATCTGCTGTTTAATAAGTGAGGCCACAGGGAAAAACACTCAGGCTTTGATTATCAGTTTCCTCAACTGTAAACTGAGATAATACCTTCTGTGGCAGTTAATAGTGACTGGATCATTTAACTTCTGTTCCATTCCGATTCCTTTGGAGAGTGCCTGCCAACACAACATTGGCTAAAAAGCCAAAGGTGAATTTCTCAGACTCCTTTGCAGCTGAGCTTCACATCTGACCTGAAGCTGCCAAGTAGGCATGCCCAAAGGACCCTGCGGACATGGATGTGGGCAGTGTAAATTTCTGAGAAGACACTGATCTTCTTGTAACCCCTGTTACAGCAGGGTGTAACCCCAGCAGAAGTGACTAGTATTCTGGGAATGTGGAGGTGGAGTTTCAGCATTTGATCCACAGTATCTATGACAGGAGACGGCAGCTATGGGTTTCCCCCAGGTGAGCCCCATGTTCGGGCAGAGCATTTCTCCTGTTGTTCCTAATAGTACAGGAGGCAAATTGACTTTCATGGCTCCCCCAGAAATTCTTAAGCTGCTACATACCCTGCAATAATTGTCATTTTGTTTAAACTACTAGTTGGAATGGATTCTGTTTTCTTCAGCTCATAGACCTCACAGGGTTTGATGGGAAAGTCGATGTAAGTAACTACTAGAGCACCGAACACCAGCTAGTGGGTCACATTGTTATTAGTAGTGTATCAGCTGCCACAGTGAAGTAGAAATAAGCATACTGCAATTTCTTTTTCTTTTAAGAGATTTTATTTATTTGTTTAAGAGAGAGAGTGAAAAAGAGAGAGAGAGAGTACAAGAAGGGGGAGGGTCAGATGGAGAAGGAGACTCCCTGCTGAGTGGGAAGCCCCATGCGGGACTTGACCCCGATCATGACCTGAGCTGAAGGTAGTCATTTAACCAACTGAGCCACCCAGGCACCCTGCATCCTGCAATTTCTTAAGGATTTTTATGATTTTATCTTTTGAAGCATGTTTTGGTTCTAAGAGTCTTAGTTCTAAGTATTATCAAATAGAGGTTTTAGTTTTGTGCACAGTTAGGACTGACATAGAGGAACATTAATTATCAAACTAAGAAATATGTACTTTTTAAAATGAGGAAAACCAGGATAAAAGAAAATACCTTTACTGTTGTTGTTAGTTAAGTTGTGGAATTGTCTTCAACTTCAGTTATTAGTGCTTATACCAGATGCAGTTAGGAATGGTCTTTAAAGAATTTTAGATAATGGTTGAGAAGGTCAATAGTCTTTTGTTCTTTCCCAGGCTCTGCTCATCTTGTTAGCATCTTCTGATATTGAGAGTCAATACTGGGGCACCTGGGTGGCTCAGTGGGTTAAAGCCTCTGCCCTTGGCTCAGGTCATGATCCCAGGGTTCTGCATCAGGCTCTCTGCTCAGCGGGGAGCCTGCTTCCCTTTCTCTCTCTCTCTGCCTGCCTCTCTGCCTATTTGTGATCTCTGTCTGTTAAATAAATAAATAAAATCTTAAAAAAAAAAAAGTCAATACATTTTGGAATCCATGACTTAACATAGAGGGTTTTTGCCAAACTGGCCTTTTTATTTTTTACTTAGGGTGACCTTACTGTTTACAAACATCTGGGAGTAAAAATGGATTTAATTGTGTTTAATCTTTATAGGAAGATGTGTAACAAGATGCTGTAAGTAAAGCTTTTAAGCTTTTAAATGCTACTATAATTTTGTTTATGTCCAGTTATTTTCATAAGTCATTCATAAAAAATTATTGCTCTTTTTTTTTTAAAGCTCAAACTTATTACTCATTTCCCCTTCTGGATTCTCTCCAAACTATTCACTGGATATTGAGCATTTAAAATATCTGTAGAGCAAATTAAGGATAAATCTACTTGTCACAGCTTTCATTACAGTTGCTTTAACAATCTTAGTTTATTTTATGTTTACCTGAGAATTTGATTTTGCTTTTAGTTTAGAGGGTATCAATAATGTCTCTGCTAATTTAATAAAGGCACAGACAAATGTGAAATCTTTTCATTTCTGATAAAAATAAACCTCTTTTGTGGCAGGACACATAGAATACTTTTTGGCATTGCCCAATTAAGCAAATAAAAACACAACTTTTCTGTTACTTGGGAATACATTATGCATAAGTTAAAAGAGAAGGGGCTCCCCTCTTACTATGTTGGTGGTAAGGCAAACTGGTGCAGCTACTCTTGAAAAATGTGTGGAGATTCCTCAAATGGGCTAAAAATAGAGCTACCCTACAACCCAACAATTGTACTACTGGGTATTTATCCAAAGGATACAGACACAGTGAAAAGAAGGGGCACATGCACCCTCATGTTTATATTAGCAATGTCCACAATAGCACAAATATGGAAGAAGCTCAAATGTCCATCAACAAATGAATGGATAATGAAGATGTCATATATACATGCTATGGAATATTACTCAGCCATCAAAAGAATGAAATTTTGCCATTTACAACCACATGGATAGAACTAGAGGGTGTTATGCTAAGTGAAATAAGTCACTCAGAGAAAGACAAATACCATATGATTTCACTCATATGTGGAATTTAGGAAACAAAACAGATGAACATAAGGGAAAGGAAGGAAAAATAAAACAAGATGAACTCAGGAGACAGACCTTAAGAGACTCTTAACTAAGAGACAAACTGAGGGTTGCTGGAGGGGGGGTGGGTAGAGGGAGGGGGTAACTGGGTGATGGGCATTAAGAAGGGCACTTGATGTAATGAGAACTGGGTGTTGTATACAACTGACAAATCACTAAATTCTACCCCTGAAACTAATAATACACTATATGTTAATTGATTTTCAAAAAAGAAATAAATAAATGAACAAAGGAGGAAAAGAAATTAATATAGACTTAGTTATATTACTGGGCATATGACTACCGATTTATAATTAAACATTCTTGTAAATAAGTCTTTAAAAATTACTTTAAAAATAATTAATTAATTAAAATAAAATAGATAAAGAATTTTATATTTATAATTTGGTTAAAGGCTGCTAAAAAAAACTTACTGTACATATTCTTTTTTGCTCTTATTTCTCATTAGTGTCAATATTGGGAGAAGAAGGGTGAAAATGAACGTACACTTAATTATGTTATGCCTATTATTGATAAACTAAGAAATGCACCAATATAATTATCCTCTTAAGGCTACTGAAAAACTTTGGTAATAAATTATTAACTAATTTGGTTTTTATAATATTTTATTTATTTATTTGAGAGAGAGACCACAAGCAGGAGGATAGGCAGAGGGAGAGGGGGAAGCAGACTCCCTGCTGAGCAGAGAGCAGGATGCAATTTGGGGCTCGATCCCAGGACCCTGGAATCGTAACCTGAGCTGAAGGCAGACACTTAACTGACTGAGCCACCCAGGCACACCCTGTTAATTAATTTGAATTTTAAATGTATTTAGATCTAGACCTATGATTTTAAGCATAACTTTATGAAGTATGAGGTAGTTAATAAAGCTTTGATAATTAAAATTATACCTCAAGGTACCTTTCGTCAGGAAATTTTTGCCAATGGAAAGGGTATGCATAGATTTTTTTTTTTAACTCTAGGCTCAGAGTTTGTTACAGATACATAATCTTGCTGATCTTCACAATTTCTCTATGATATATGGAGATACATGGCTCTATTCTTATCAGTAGAAGAGACCCAGAATATAACATTTGTTCATAACCATTTTTGAAACTAAATTTTAGAACAGTTTTAGATTTATAGAAAAAGAGGACAGGGACGCCTGGGTGGCTCAGTTGGTTGGACTACTGCCTTTGGCTCGGGTCATGATCCCGGAGACCCGGGATCGAGTCCGCATCAGGCTCCCAGCTCCACGGGGAGTCTGCTTCTCCCTCTGACCTTCTCCTCGCTCATGCTCTCTCACTGCCTCTCTCTCAAATAAATAAAAAATCTTTAAAAAAAAAAAAAAAGAAAAAGAGGACAGAGTTCTTGACTACCCTACCTTTCGTATACTCTACAGATAATATCTTGCATTACTATGGCACAGTTGTCACAACTAAGAAATTAACATTGATATACCACTTTTAAATAAACTTCATATTCAAATTTCATGAGTTTTTTCCTTGATGTCCTTTTTCTGTCCCAAAATCCCATCCTGGATGCCCCATTAAGGTTAACAATGAGGTTCACTCTGTGCTGTAATTAAAGGGCTCTTTATGATACCAATGCAAGGTATCACAAATCCGCCAGGACAGTACTATACAGATCAGTTCCACCGCCTTAAAAGCCTTCTGTCCCCAATCTTTTGAGAGTTCCAAGAGGATCAGATTTCAGACTGATATTTCAGTATGATTTCTGGTGGGAAAAACCTAGGTTTTGAGTTTTTTCAGGTAGTGGTTCTCTATCTTAGCTGTACACTGGAATTACCTGGCAATCTTTAAAAATTACTAATGATTGATCCTAACTCCAGATCCCAGTTTCATTGGTCCCTTCTGGTTTCATTGGTCTGACATGTGGGCCTGGGCACTGAGATTTTGAAAAGCTCCCTAGATGCTCACAAAAGTGCATCTTTTGTGTAAGCTTCAGAACCACTGATCCTGCATTCATCTGTGTCATGACTAGATTCAGCTATCTTTTGATAACAGCACAAATGACTAATTCATGCATTCTACATCACTTTGGAGGGATACTATGAACTATCTTGTAAGTTTTTTTAATAAGTAATATAGCAAGGGTGAATTTCACATTCTAAATAATCATGTATGCAAAAACACTATTTACTAACTGAACCCAAAATAAACTTCAATTTCTACTCCTGAGGGCAAATTTAATTTTGACAAGTTAAAGTGACTCAATTACTTCATCTTAAAACACTTCTTTGTGAATTCAGCTTGGCCCCCTCCCCTTCTCTGTCCATTTTTTCCTGGACCAAACTAGGTTTTGAGTCCAAGTGATCTCAAGTGGCATGGTCATAAGGGAAAGCACATCTGGTTGGAGGAGGCTTCTCTATTTATTTTCTGTTTGATCAACCTGTATAGACCCAGGTGGTCTGTTCTGGGTGTTCCACCATGTTTCAGGTTGGTTTTGCCCTCATCTCTGCACTCTAGGGTGCTGCTAATCCTCTGACATCCAGCCACTTTTCCTGCCCAGCACTTGGTTTATGGCCTCTACTGAAGTGTCTGTTATGGGGTCCCCAGGCTCTAGGTTTTGGTGACTACCAGGTAAGCCACCTGCTTTCAATTCTCAGCCACCTTCTGTGCCCCTATTCAAGCTAATATGGGAACCTTGCAGATATTCTCCACAACCCTTGGCAGCTGAGGGAGCCTGGGTGGCCTCTCTCAGGTCTGATCTAAGCTTAGATCTGTACTGCAACCATTTCAGCTCTACTTTAGTTGCCCCTTCCCCAAATTCTTGATAGAAGATAGGTCCACAAGTGCTTTCTGTCCAGGGATCCCCAAATCCCAAATTCACCACAACTCTCCAGAATTTCAACTCCTAAGAGAAGCCAAGGAACCAAGCCCCATATTTCTAAAGTCTTTTCCCTCTTCCAGTTTCTTCTCACAGTAGAAAGATGGGAAAAAGGAAAAACTGAGTCATGTTATTACTCATTCCTCCCCACCCTATGGTTTACATCACAAATTCTATGCTTGCTCTCCTCTAGGTTCTGCTAATGATACACAGTGCCAAGATTTTAGAATTTAAAAAACAATTTTCTTTCTCAAGAATCTTTCTCAAAATAATGGGTTTTTAGACTGTTGCTTCTCTTGTGTGTTTTCTAAAAATCCATCCAGAAATCTAGTCTCCTGTGTTCTGGGCTATACCTGCTTTCTGCTCCAATGCAGGGAAAGACACTCACTAAAGTAACAAAGAACTTGAGGCATCAAGAGAATAGTGGCAAAGAAAAATCTCTATTGATGTCTCAGAATAATACCCTCTCCCATCATATCATAATATGATAAGGACCTGGTACTCCAAATGAATGTCAATTTGCAGTTGGATAAAATGATTTCAGTACAAGTTGTAATTAAGATCAGGAAGATGTACCTTCATTTAAAGGTACATAGATCTTTTCTCATATGTGACAGAATAGGCTGAAATATATTTTAGAGTTGAATAAAAGCTCCAGGCCACATGCATTCGAGACTTCAGGACACAGAAGAAGAATATCACATCCATTCTACATATATTCCAGGAAGATTTCACTGCCAAGATGATGGAGATAGCTATCCAGAGGAACTTTAGTTAAAGTCTACTGAGATTTAAAGAAAAAAAAAAAAAAAAGACAAATCAAAGCAATTGAAGAAGGAAAATCCCCTGGGAAAGCAGATTATTAACTCTGTGCTCAGAATGAAAAGATGAGTAACCAGACTTTGTCATTTGTTTCATTCTCAGCTGGAAAGGCAGCTAGTGATGCAGAATGAAATGAGAGAAAGACAAATGGCCTTGCAGATTGCTTGGTCTCGGGAATTCCTCAAATATTTTGGAACTTTTTTTGGCATTGCAGCCATCTCTTTAACAGCTGGGTATGTTTGCTATTTACTTTAAAATTTTCTTAATTTGCTTTTTTTTTGTTTTTGACATTAGCATATTACTATCAAGTTGGCCAAGATAGGACTTTGGTCCAAATGGTGTATATGTAAACACAGTAACCCCTTATGGCTTAGTACTTGGAAGTAACGGTAGAACCAGGGTAGAAATAGTTCATTCTAACTCTAGTTTCTCAGATTTCTCCCATCTTTGTCTCCATTATATAAGTTGACACCAAGACAGAAGAAGGCGTCTGCAAATTTATCTCCATAATCCCTAAAGGACATATATCAATACTTAACCATTTTTTAAATGAGAATCTGAGTATCAACATCAAATAAAGGTGGGAAAATCATAGATTCTGCCCTTGACAACTGCAGAATCTGGTGAGGCATTATGAGTAAGAAAATCCTATTTCCATAGAAGATTCAAATGAACTAAGTAACTTCTAAAATGGTGGACATTATTCCAAAAAGCAGGTAATTTTTTTTCATTGTGTATACAGATATGTATTTTATAGGTCATTCTTGATATTTTTTCTTTTTTGTTTTTGAACCAGAGCAATAAGAAGGAAGAAGCCAGCCTTCCTCTTCCCTATTATTCCATTAAGCTTCGTCTTCATCTACCAGTATGACTTAGGATATGGAACCCTTCTACAAAGAATGAAAGGTCAGTCTTTGATAAACTAGAGTATATTCCTGATTTATTTTCTGGTTCAAGGATCGTCTTTTTTTTTTTTTTTTTTTTAAGGATCGTCTTCTTATGACCCCTTAATTTATGAACATCCTGACAAGACCCCACTCCCAGAGCTACCAGTGACCAACATTTCTTTTCCCTCTCACACAATATGCTGGAGTCAGCTCAGACCAGCTCACAAGAACTGACTTATCAAATTTTCAGGAATTTGTAAGCTGGTTATTAAATATAGTCATTATTAAACATTATATTAGATAAACTTATAATTAAATAAATTATAAAAAATATTAAGTTATGTTTTAAACAATGGCAATAAAACTCAGAACTTAATCAGTTTTTCATTATTTTACTATTATCTTCACTCTGGTTATGTATACCTGTCTTATGTATATCTATTGTATCTCTGGTAGAAATAAAGATACAATATACACACACAGTAAGATAACACATATAACTCCAACTTCAGTGGCATCCCATTGGTAGCCTGAAGTTGGTCATGGTGGGAGTATTTATACCATGGAATCTGCAAACACCAAATCAAGGCCTGACATTATTTTGTTGACTCTCTAAGCCAGGGTTTGGCAAACTATGGACACATGTTTTTGAAAGTAAAGTTTTATTAAAACACAGACATGCCCATTCATTTGTGAATTCTCTATGGATGTGTTTCCATTACCATGACAGAACTGAGTGACTGCAACAGAGACATAAGGCCCCACAGACCTAAAATATTTACTGTCTGGCCCATTTTAAGAAAGCTTGACAACCAATAGTCTAGATTTAAGGAAGTGATGAAGCAAATGTTAATAATGCAGATTATGCTTAAATGTTTGTTGTGTCAGTAGCCATTACATTGTGAATAGCATAAACAACTGAGGAAATATTCTCCTAACATTTAAAAACTATTATCTGATTCAGCCAAGTTGTTTACATCATTTCCAAACAAAAAAAGTTCCAACATATGTCATTGTTTCCATTTCTCTCCTATTTGTTAGGGTAAATGAAAATAACAACCATCATTTGTGTTGGAATTATACTCTCTCATCATTTGCAACTATGGATTAGTTATGAATATGAGTTCAACAAAGGTCAATAAAAACATTCTATGAGAATCCATCCATTTGCTATGTGAAATTTATAATAAAATATATTGAACATTTTATTTTTTATAAATTATGTGCTACATTTGTTTTATAGAAGTAAAATTTATAATAAACTTATGTTCACAATAAACTTATATACATTTTTTTTCTGCATTTGATCTTAGCCAAAGGCCGAGAAGCAATTACATTTTTTTTCCCTGGAGAGATGGTTGTTAAATGATCACTGCACCATGCTGCTCTCACAGAACTCCCCCTTTTATTGCCCTAGAAAATAGCACCTCTGCCCCAGAAGCCAGCCCTGTACCAGGAAGACGCTCTCATGAGGGCCTCTGTGTCTCCTCTTCTTGAGCCTTCAACCCAAAGCATATTGGAAACTGTGCTTTCCCAAGCCTTCATTTTTGGCATCCTTTCCTCTCCTGGGCTATTTGTGTACACCATTGTCGCTAAAGCTCTGTGGTGACTGATTTGGTACAGGAAAGGAGGAAGTGCAGACTCCTCTACAGGTATTGGAGTAGGGAGTAGAACATCTTTTTCCCAGGCCTAGGGAGATACAAGGATTATATGCTCTTAAAAATTCCCGCTGAAGTTGGAAATATATTTTCCACAGAGAAACTCTGCTAAGAGGTCCCTTGGGATCAAGTACTACTGTTATCACAGTTCACCTATATTGTGGACTAAACATTTTTTGTTGGTGGCCTAGCAAGTGATTTATTGCATTATCACTATGGTAAAATGTAGTCTGAGTTCTTAAAACACTTATCTACAGATTAAATTTTGGAGTACAGTCCCATTTTTTTTTTTAAGATTTTATCTATTTATTTGACAGAGATTATAAGCAGGCAGAGAGGCAGCCAGAGAGAGAGGGAAGCAGGCTCCCTGCCAAGCAGAGAGCCCAATACGGGACTCGATCCCAGGACCCTGAGATCATGACCTGAGCCAAAAGCAGCGGCCTAACCCACTGAGCCACCCAGTCACCCCATGGAGTACAGTCCCATTTTAAGCTGGAAACTTATTATACAACTGATTTGCCAATGTTAAAACCCATTTCAATAACCTGTTTAGTTTCATATTACTCATCTAATTAAGAATTCATTAGTCTGATTTCAACTCTGCTCATTGCTTATATGGACATTAGAATTCTCAGTGCCTCATAAAAATTAATATGTAGTATTAAATGTCAAGTCTATTACACAGCATTCACTTGAACATACTACTAATAGAGAACAAGTTTATTTTCTAGGAATATCATAACTGTATATTTGGGAAGTAATTTTATTACAGGTCCACCAGAGTCTACAGAACATACAATTTTAAACTTTAAAGAAAGGTAGAAATTTCCCATTTTAGAAAAATACAACTTTATAGTCTACCAGGAAACTTGGAGTATTTAAAGTTTAGGTTATAACATTTAGCCCTGTTAACTGGTGACAAACCCAAGATATACAGTCCTTGTTTGATGGACTTTATTGTCAGCCTTTCTGCAAACACATGAAAATTTGTCATGTGTGAGGCACTATCACATGGGAACATTTATTCAGTCTGTCATTAAAGGCATGTCTAATTACATATTTTTTAAGGATCTTATTTATTTATTTGAGAGAGAGAGTGAGCAAGAGACAGCATGAACGGGCAGAGGGAGAAGGAGAAGCAGGCTCCACTGAGCAGCAAGCCCAATGTGGGGCTTGATCCCAGGACCCTCTGGGATCATGACCTGAGCCAAAGGCAGATGCTTAACCAACTGAGACACCCAGGTGCCCCGTGTCTAATTACATATAATTTATAATTATTTTTACTTACTATTCAAAACTGAGGCAAAAAAAAAAAAGATGATTGCAGATGGTTGAAATGTTATAATTTGAAAATTGCAGCCAGCTGTATTCAGTCTGGAATATAAATTAATAGTGTGCTTAAAGAGAAGTACTTAAAAAGAAACATTTGCCTTCATTCCCAAGGAAAGTTTATAGAATGTCAACAATGTATACAATAATCTTTAAAATTTTGCTAATTAGTATTCAACTGGGCCTAAGAAATTACTAGCTGTCACTTTAAAGAGGAATTGTTTATAAAAATTCTTATGCTGTGTATATATAGGTATATGGACTAAAGAACATTTAATATTATTTTGGGTATTTACAAGTGGTTTCAGGTAAAAGATTAGTATTCCTGAAAAAGAATAAAAAGCTTTATTAAGCTTTATTTTCTCTCATGTCATATTACATATTAAGGGGCAATATAGCAAACACTGTATTTGTTTTCTCCATCCTACACCCCTCCAAACATAACTAATGCTTACCATCCTGACTTTCCTTCAAGGAAAAAAATATTACTTGGTATTCTTTTCCATATTTTAAAATGCTGTCTTCTGTCAAGTAAAACCTATGGCATCTGATTGATTTCTCAAAGACTTATTTATTTATTTATTTACTTAAGAGAGAGGAAAAAGAACATAAGCAGGGAGGAGGGGCAGAGGGAGAGGGAGAAGCAGACCCCCTGCTTAACAGGGAGCCCTCTGTGGGGCTTGATCTCAGGCTGACCTGAGCCAAAGGCAGAGGCTTAACCGACTGAGCCATCCAGGTGCCTCTGACTGATCTCTCTCTCTGTCTTCAGAATTCCTTTTTCCTCCCAAAGGAAAAATGACCTTCCTCTGGGAGGTGGCTTCCTCTGAGGCCAACAGGTGAAATATTTAAGTGTGAGATTTAGAGGCATGCCTCCACATAGTGTTACCACTTGTCACTGGAATATGGCAATTTGGCTTTTTCACAAAATACTAATGACCTTTTTGTCACCTTACATATTTCTGTACTTTATTTAAGGTGAAGCTGAGAACATATTGGAAACAGAAAAGAGTAAGTTGCAGCTGCCAAGAGGCACGATCACTTTCGAAAACCTTGAAAAAGCCAGAAGGGAACAGAGTAAATTCTTCACAGAAAAATGAAATCATGTTTACCCACCAAATCTCAAAACACATAATTGTTGACTTGAATCATGGTTTTTACAACTTTTTAGATGCTTGAGATTTTGATATGATTATTTTATTTTAAAGTATAAAAATGCAAGATGGGTTTTGTTAAACTATTTAAAAATAAAATTTATAACATCAACACAAAATCATGGAGGTACTCTAAATAACTTTCATATTTCCTATGTATGTGTGTATTACAAATATCTAAATGTATAATTAATAAATTATATTGTTTTGAATTTCTGGAAGCAAATGTCCTGCTGCTCTCAATTCTCTCTCACACACACCTTTCCCATCACATGTATCTCCCACAGATACTTCTTTTATTTGGATATTTCAATTGAGTCCTCCCTCCACATGATAGAAAATAACTAATATTAATGACTAACATGTATTTGTACTTATTATGGCCACTGTTCTGAGTGTCTTGCATATATTATTGTAATCATCCTAACAGTCCCATGAGGCAGGCATCTTTTAATGGATGTGAAAACTAAGGCACACAGAGCTTAAATTACTTGCCCAAGGTCATATAGGGACAGAACTGAGACATGAACCTAAATGGTTTGGCTCCAGTGAATATGCTCTAAAAGGCCTTGAAAAGGTTAGGTATTTATCACATTCTGGACATGCAAAGACAGCTGTGAAAAACAAAAGGTAAAACATTGAAATGATGACTCAGGACAGAGCTACTGAAGAGGTGGGAATGGGGGGGGGTTGATTAGGATGCCTACCTTTTTATTTTCACTCACCAGGAAACCTTTGCTCATAACTGTATTTATACTCCTTCTTCCAGTTGCAAACCCTACATATAACACAATAATTCAAAAGATATTTCCTGATACCTACCCTGTGTCAAGCACCATTATAGACACTAGGCTAAATGAGTGAATGAGAAGACAAGGTTACTGCATCCCAGGCATATGTTTTAGTAATGGGGTGGGAGAACTGAAGACGGGAACAAATAAACGTGGAGACAAACAAGACCATTTCTGATGGTTATGAATGATTCAGTAGAAATGAAACAGGATGATAAGAGAATGATTGGGAGGATGGGGGGGGGCAGGAACTATGGATCTGGGATGATAGGGACTGCCTTTCTGAAGAGGTAACATTAAAGCTGAGAGCTGAATGATGAATTAGCCAGTCCTGTGAAGAGCAGGTTTGGGGACAGGGAAGGGATTTCTCCACAACAGGAAGAGCCAGAACCTCAGACTGGGCATACTAAAACAATAGAAAGGCCAAGAGGAACAATAAGAGACAAAACCTGGGGCAAAAACAGGCATGAATATAATAGCAATTACCCGCAAGCATCTGACGACATATGACAGATGGTTTTGATATCCTCATAGTTGTAGAAGTCTTGAAGGATGCACTGAAGTACTCCAAGGAGATAAGGAGGCAGGCTGCGCAGAAGAAGCTTGATTAAAGTGATTTAAAGCAATACAAGAAAAAGAAGAAAAGAAACAAGATGGGATTGGGAGGGAGACAAACCATTAGTGACTCTTAATCTCACAAAACAAACTGAGGGTTGCTGGGGGGAGGGGGTCCGGAAAGGGAGGTGGGGTAATGGACATTGGGGAGGGTATGTGCTATGGTTAGTGCTGTGAAGTGTGTAAACCTGGCAATTCACAGACATGTACCCCTGGGGATAAAAATATGTTTATAAAAAAATAAAAAATTTTAAAAAAAAGCAATACAGGCTGTCAAGTCCAGGGATTTGCTGCTGGTTTGATTTGCCTGGGGCAAAGGATTCCTTGGTAAGGAAGTTAAGAAATGAGCCCGGAGGCACAGCTTATCTCCTGACTAGCTCTGGGTTTAAGGAATTTGCACTCTATCCTGAGGTGGGGGAGTGGTGTGTGTGAAAGACTCTGCAGTGGGGTTTTTCCTGGAATTAGTCTATAACAGGAGGAAGGAAGATCCCAGAGCCTGAAAGAATAACAAAACTAGTAAAGTCTTTTGAGGTTCTGGAGGGAGAAGAAGGTGATTTCCCTTCATTGAATCATTAGCATGGATTTTCTGGAGGATATGAGAAAGAAGTGACTGGGGGGCACACTGGTGGTCTAAGGGATGCTTAAGATCCACACTGGTTTGTAGACCATGCCAGAAGCTGGAATTGTATTTCTTTCCTTCTAAATTTAGTCATGCTACCCCAACATTCCTAATTTGGTCTAGCCAGAGATCACCAAGAATGGGTTTGAGTGCCCTGCAAGGGTCAACTGGCTAAAGACCTTACACAAGATTTGTGTTGGTATGCAACATAGCAGGCTCTGAGCTCCCTCTGGACCACCAGGCTATTCATTTGCATTGGCTTCTCACTCTGACATTGACCCTGAGCCCATTAATAATTGTTACTCAATAGAGCCTCTACTAAATACACACATTCATATTTTTGTTCACTGCCAATTGTGAGGCAAAAACCAAAGCAATGCTGTTAAATAGTGGCTTTGCAATTCAACTATATTAAAATATATCCCAACTGTCCTTGGCATTATTGATTATTATCCAAAGCTTTCCCCATATTTATTATTAAATATAATTATATTATTATCATATATAATTACATGACTATGTTACTAGATATAATAATATTTATAATTGAAAGAACAAACATTTTTGTTCTGACACTGTTGAGCTGTTTCTTAGCCATTTCTGTTAATACTTCCATTAATTACTATTATTATTATTAAGTTCTGATCACCAACCAGGCATCTGACATTTCTAAACACTGAACACGATGTAGTCTTTGTTCAACTAGCTTATGATTACAGATTTTTGTGATACTACAAGAAGAATGAGGAAATTATTATAAGTAAGTTAGGAGAAAAATAAGAAAGTAAGGTCTGATTATATGCAAAAACTTAGAGATTAGAATAATGGCAGCCTCACCTTATGTTTTTTCAGTGATTAGAAATAAAGTTGAAGTGGGGGCGATCTCACCCCTACTCCATGTGGACTGTCCATCTTCCCCCAAGACACTGCTGACCCAACCAAAGTAAATCAGGGACTCCCTCGGCTTCACATGGAATTTAAGTCGTGGTGTAAAGGAAATAAATGTGGGCCCAGAAGTTCTCCGTAGCAGAATGACCCTTCTTGGAAATCACTTTATAATAATAAAATATAATAGTAAAAAAATACAGTTTATAAGATCATACTACTTAACCATTTTGAAAGTTTTGGTTTTTTTTCTTTTCTTTTTTTTTTTTTTCTTCTTTTCAGCGTAACAGAGTTCATAGTTTTACACCACACCCAGTGCTCCATGCAATGCGTGCCCTCCACAATACCCACCACCAGGCTCCCCCAACCTCCCACCCCCCGCCCCTTCAAAACCCTCAGGTTGTTTTTCAGAGTCCATAGTCTCTCATGGTTCATCTCCCCCCCAATTTCCCTCAACTCCCTTCTCCTCTC
>PISX010031216.1:0-17698 GCA_004024625.1 Mellivora capensis
CATATTTTACATCTTTTAATTTTGTGGCTCTCTTGGGTGATTTTTTACAGATACTTATTTTTCATATTCTCATTCATGGTCTTTCCACTCAAAGTGTCACCTTTAATATTTCTTGTAGGGCTGGTTTAGTGGTCTAGTTTTTGTTTGTCTGAGAAACTTTGTCTCTCCTTCTATTGTGAATGATAGCCTTTCTGGATAGAGTATTTTTGGTCACAAATTTTTCCCTCTCAGCACTTTGAATGTATCATATCACTCCCTTCTGGCCTGCAAAGTTTCTGCTGAAAAATCCACTGATAGCCTTATGGGGTTTCCCCTTCTATGTAATTGTTTTCTTTTGCTGGTTTTAAAGTTTTTCTTTCTTTCTTTCTTTTTTTTTTTTTTTTGCCATTTTAATTACTATATGTCTTGGTGAGGACATCCTTTGGTTGATTTTTGGGGGGTATCTCTGTGCCTCCTGGTTCTGGAGATTATGTTCCCTTCTGCAGATTAGGTTACGTTTTCAGTTATTATTTCCTCAAATTGATTTTCTGCTCTCTTTTCTTTCTTATTCCTCTGGAATTACTGTAATGCAAATGTTATTATGCTTGATGGATTTACTGAGTTCCCCAAGACTATTCTTAATTTGCATAAATTTTTTCCTCCCATTTGGTCAGCCTGGTTAGTTTTCATTCCTCTGTCTTACAGGTCATTAATTTGTTCCTCTGGTTCATCTAGTCTGCTATTTATTCCATCAGATATATTTTTAATTTGCTTTATTGCGTTCTTCATCTCTGTTTCTTTTTAAAAAATCTCTTTGTTATGGGTCTGACGTCCTCCACTCTTCTCTCAAGTCCAGGGAGTATATTTATGATCATTAAATTCTCTATCAGGCATATTACATATATCTGTTTCACTTAGGTCTCTTGCTGTGGCTTGGTCCTGTTCTTTCATTTAGGATGTATTTCTCTGTCTCCTCATTTTGTCTAACTTTCTGTGTCTGTTCCTGTGTGTTAGGGAAGGCAGCTGTGTCTCCTGCTCTTGAAGGTCATGGCCTTATGAAGAGGTCCTGAAATGCCTTGCTGTGCTGTGTCCTGTCCCCAGGGTCTGGTGCTTCAGTGAGTGGCTCCTGTGTGTGTTTTGTGTGCCCTGTTGTTCTCTGTCTGTTTTGGGCAATGTTTGATGCCTGGTAGGGGTGGGGAGAATTTTAAGAAAATACATGCTGGTCTGTTTGCTAAATGAGACCTGGGATCACTGAAGCTGGGATTGAATGACAGAGGATGGAGACCCTGAAAAAGGTGTGGGCTGAAAAACTCAATGGCAACAAGTTTTGTGCTGATCTTCTTGGGAAGTGGCCCCACAGTGCTGAGACTAAGGCAAGCAGGACTGGGGAGGATAGATCCTCTGACGTGCTGGGAGGGTGAGGCTTGGTGTAAGCAAGCTAGGCAGTGCTAGTTCCCACAGGGGGTCGTGTGTTCCTGCAAGGGGAGGAAAATGGCACTGGCCACCTCCTTTGTTCCTGGAGGGGTGTCTCTGAGATTCCTGTCTCTCTGGGATGTGCTCTGTGATGAGCAAATCTCTCTCCCTCCTGTATGCCCCAGGCATCCTCCTAACTGCTGGTTCTGTGCTGTATCTGCTCAGGTTATTATTAGGCATGCTGCCTCTTTAAGGATGGAGACTCAACTTCCTAATACCCTTGGGAGTATCCTAGAGCAGAGCCTACTGATCTCTAATTCCAGGCTTTAAGTCCTGCTGGTTATTAGAACTCACTAAATTCAATCCCTCTTACTTTCAAGGCCAAATGTTATAGGAGTTTGTCTTCCCTATGTAGGATCCCTCGTGTCATCATCTGTCTCTCACTTTCACTGCACTCCTGAATCCCTGCTGTCCACAGACCACCACAATCTGTTTAGGTCTCAAATCGTGTCTTTGCCTTTCCTATCTTCTCCAGTGTGGCCTCTTCTCTACCTTTGGTTCTAGAGTTCATTCTACCAGTCACTGAGTCATTTTCTGGGTTATTTACACTGAAATGAGTGTCATCCAGTTGTATCTGCTGGGGGAGGTAAGATTAAGGCCCTCTACTCCTCCATCTTCCCTCCCTTTTGTAATTTTCTTTTTTCATCATCATTATATTATCTGCCCCCCCCCCACCCTGCCCCGCCGCTTTATGGAGATATAACTGACACATAAAATTGTATGTTTTAAGGTGCACAACATGTTGACTCAATACTCAATATACTGCAATATGGTTACCACCTTAGCATTAGCTAACACATTTTTTTTTACTTTTCTTTTTCACAAAAAGTCAGATATCAGACATAGGAAGACAAATACTTTTGTAATTTTCAGTTGAATTTTGTCACTCAACATGGTGCTACAAAGAGACACCCCAAGGGACCTCCTCTTCCTAGACATATTCTTCCTTGCCTGCATTGCATAGCATTAACTCAATTCTCCTTGGCAATTGGGATCAATCACTCCAGCCAGACAATAACCCGCTTCTTCATCTGTTGATTCAGAGGCATAAGGAACCCAAAGGTACCTGGTGGCAGTCTCAATTTCTACTTAGGTGCAATCGTTGCTATGTCATCTGGTGGAAGAACAGGACCCTGACATATAGGAGGAGAACATCTGTGCTTGAATCCTCATCTTTCTCTGGATGCTCTGAGTTTGGAGAAGTGGCCTACTCCTCTCTATTCTTGTGATTCTCCATGGAAACTCTACCAGAGGAACTAGTTGTATATGGGAGTCTGAAGGACATTCCATTCAACAAAGTGGAAAGGGATTTGTTGTCCAGAGTGGCCCCAGCATCTCTGTGAAGTTCAGTGATTGGTTGTTCTCTTTGGGCACAGGCCAAATGGAGAAGCTGCCTTAAAAGATCTGGGCTCTCTGACAAGATGGGGATGATGAGATATAGACTTTAGAGAGGCCAGGTGGACACACACAGCCATCAGGAGCCAGGTGAGCACAATGATCTCAATGAGCAGGAAGATGAGAGGAGCAGCCAGGATCACTCTGGTCCATTCTTGTTTTTCCGGGGGAAACCAAGGACCAGTCTCCTGTGTCTTCCACGGTGGTCCAAGCCTGTGACCAGTCTTGGGCTCTGAGCATTTCACCCATGATATCAGAATTCAGGGCCTGCTTGCCACCAGTTTTGTTTGTCTCCAATATTAAAAACAAAGGCATTCTTAATTTTTGCCTTCATCACCCTCTTCCTTTAATAATAATAATAATAATAATACCAATATTACTATTGGTAATAATAAGCATAACACCTGCTTTACCTTGATTAAGAGGTAAAATGTAATAATTTTGAGAACTAAAACACTTATGGAACAGGTCAGCAATGACCAGAAAAGTTGGGTTGAATTACATTTTTTTTTAACTCATAATATATAAACACATTTAAAAGACTGACATTTGTTCTCCTTTCCACATCTCCCAGGGAGAAATGATCACAACCAGAACTTTGAGAAATTTTCTATGCATCTGAGGGAGGAGGGAAAATATGGGGAATGATGGGGGAAGGGACTGAATTATCACGCAGGAGTTTCTTTTGGCCCAGCCTGGGAAAGCCACAAGAATTTACCAGAAGACCGTCTTCCTGAGGGACTAACTCACTGTTCTCCTCCCTCATGCTCTGCCTTTTCCTATTTCATAGTACAAACACTGTTCATATGCTCTCTGCCATTTACAGTTGCTAGCTAGTTCTCTTAATAGGGTTGAAGAACCCAATTAATGATGTCACTCTCTCCTCTGGGCTCTGAAATTCAGAATATACACACGAGAAGGTCAGGGATCAATACATGAGCTTTACTGTTGTGCTTGGACCCCTGGTCACATGGGCTTCTTGCTGGTACTTCCGTAAGTTGATCACACTCATGGGATCCTGGGCAGAGGGTGGGATGATGTGGCTGCGCACAGGGTTGGGTGTACTCAGCAGTACCTTCTGACTGGACAAGGCGGACTAATCAGTGGGGAAGTGCAGCTTGTAGAGCAGAGCTGCCCAAGAAAAAGCCAAGGAGACGTGCCTTTCCCGAGGGTGCACTTTCACAGAGTCCATTCTCAGGAAAGGAATGTGAACAATACCTCAGGCTCCCCCTACTTCACCAGGCAGAGTGAAAAGCCAGTGAGAAGTGAACAGCAAGCAGCAACTTTCTCCCCACTTCCCTGGGAAGTTGAGAGGGAGGGGAGCTTGGAAAAAATGCCTATTTTATGGACCAGGAGGAATTTTAAACAAGGAAGAAAATGACTCCTTCAGTGGTATATAGTTTTATCTACTCATTCATTCAACATTTATCAAAGTTTTACTATGTGCCAACCATTGGGATCAGTGCAAGAGGTCCACACATTGGTAACAGAGAACATGCACACCTATTCACCATTCGGCCATGTGCTACATCACCTCACCCATTAATGCCCAATTCTCTGCAACCTCAAAGCCTAAGCCTAGGGGGCCTTTCAAAAGGTTGGCAGAAACAGCTATCTGAAAACAGGCATATTCTCCTGTTACAAAGAAATAAAAAGTTCACTAATTTGTATAAGAAACAGAGTGACAGATTTTGCAACTTTAGTGCCCTGGAAATGTTCACTTCCAGAAGGAATCCATCCAGTCAGAAGGAAGGCGAAGGAGACCTACTAATAAGGGGGGAAGTTGAAGTTATTGGGATAGGTGGGAGAAAAAGAAGTAAATCCAGTTAAAAACCTCCTACTAATTAAAAGCAGCAGTCTGGACTCTGCCTGGAAGTGACTTCCACTGTCTCCAAACTTCATAAAATCATCTAGTTATCTATATGTTTATTTATTTACATATATATGCATATACACATACACAGATACACACACACACACACACACTGCACATATAGTGATGATCCTAGGACCAAGAAAAGGTTAATTTATTTAGAGTGATTTTGGTTCCTAAGGGAGGATATGATGGTTTAACCAGTTTTCTAGGAAAACTACTGGAGAAATAGAAACGACTTTCAGTTTTGCTAATATAAGCTCACCCAAAGAATTTTCTTTCTGATTGGGCTGAAAAATTAACTGTTACTGTCCATGGTCTACTATGAGGTTGGTCTTCTAAAGTTCCCATTATCTTATAGGAAATAAGTAAGGTTAAAAACAACAACAACAACAGAGGGGATACCGTGTTGGGCTCCACACTGGGCATGGAGCCTGCTTAAAAATTAAAAAAAAAAAAGAGAAAAAAAGAGTTAAAAAAACCCCAAACAAACCAAACCAGAGAAATAGTAGGGGAAAAAATAGTTGCATTTTTATAATTTTTGGAGAGTAAGAGTGATAGGCTGAGGGAAAAGGCTTTCCTTGGCTATGGCAAAACTCCAAAATCATAAAGGAAAATTTTAATAAACTTTATTACATAAATATTAATATTTCTCTGTGATTAAAATTCCAGAAATAACTGGTTCCTATGCCCTTACCAGCACGTTCTGAATATTTCAACTATGCAAAAAAAAACTTAGAAAAGAATAAAAGCAAATATAAAAATAAGATCACATGGCTACCTCTTGGTGGCGAGTATGGGTGATTTTTTGTTTGTTTATATTTACACTCAGTAAAATTTCTGAAGTGACAGCATCAATGGGGAAATAAAATTTTATATCTTAGAGAGGTTTGATTGATGTATGCTTAAAAAGTGTTTCCACAGCTAACCTTTTTTCACATCATGAAGGCTATTTGGGAGAAAAAAAAAATACAACCAGACCAGTGCTAGACCAATGATGAACATCTACATCAGGAACCAAGGATTAATCAATCCTGTTCTGTGCACCTCAAGTCACAAATTTTTTCATTTACATTATCTCTGAATTTTCTAAATTTTCTGAATTTTAAATTTCTAAATTCTCTTTTGTAGCCAGGCAAAACCCTATGATATTGCTTAAAAAAAAAAATCCTGTGGGGCACCTGGGTGGCTCAGTCAGTTAAGTGTCCAACTCTTGATCTCAGCTCAGGTCTTGATCTCAGGGTCATGAGTTTGAGCCCTGCGTTGGGCTCCATGCCTAGAATGGAGACTACTTTAAAAAAAAAAATCCCGTGATATATAGGAATGTTTATTGGCTACATATCTAAAATTTGGCATTTGAAGTTCTGCCTTTTGTTTCACAGTTATAAAAGTTTTGTTGCAGTCTGGAGCCTTGGGACCCCAACTGTAATGTATTTACAGAACAGGTCACTGGACCAGGTCCTTCTTGCTCTCTCATTCCACTTGACTGAGCTAAAGCCCCCAACATATCCATAAAGATATACCCAAGCTTATCATTGCCCCTGCCTCATGTGGGACCCCGAAGTTCCTGTCAGGGCTTTTGGCAGAACAGACGCTACTGAATCCCAAATCACTATCTTTGATCTGCTTATAATACTGAACAGAGGATACATCTACTCCTTAGGAGTGAAGGGAAAAGTAAAAAAAATAAAAACCCACTAGCATAAGATGACAAAATCCTAACCATGTAGTAAGAACTACAATTTCTTTCCCAACCAGATTTCCAGGAAAAAGATAAAGAACATAGGAAGAAGGAATGCTGTCTGTTTTCCTTGGCTCCTTTTGCTTTAGCAGAAGTTAATCAGTCTCTCTCTCAGAGGGCTACACATTTAAAACAAAAGACATATTAATGATATAACCTGATTTTAAAAACATTGAGTGCAAATAGATCTGTGTATGGATGGAAGAGAATCACGGAGCCCTCAGGAGACAGCAATTGTCTGCAGAATGACAACTGCCACTAGCAATTCTTCTAGAAATCAAGGAGTTAAGAAAATCCATCCCAGCTTGGGATTTAGCTGCTTCAGGGTTTTTGGTTTTGTTTTGTTTTGTTTTTTGTTTCATTTTCAGGAGATCTAGCATGGTTAACAGAGGCCAAAATGAGGTCAGCCATGGTTCAGGCCATATTGGAAAACCTAATCCATTCAGGCGAGTTAAACTGCTTGTAAGATAGTGTCTCAAATTGTGCTCTCTTGGGTGTCAAAATGAGTTGAAGGTCCAACCCTCCACTTGCTTCTGCTGGTGCCTTTTTTTAGAAGGAAATTCCCGGCCTGTGGTTTCCCAGATTGCAAATAGAGTGAATTTATGTCCCAGACCTTTGTGCAGGGCTTCCTGTAGACACAATGATCAGGGCAGCTCCCCCACTCCTCATACACAGTCATGTTTCCTCTCTATTGCCCCCACCAAGACAATGCCTTTTATCATAGATGCTTTCCCTGAGTCTACAGCACTGCATAATCTTTGAGCAGGGACAGGGGAAGGTTGGGATCTGACTTCCTATCCTGCATGAGCTTCTGATGTTGATACTCATCTTCTGTGCTCTGAGTCATCTCTTGTCGGTAGGTGCCTTAACATAACAGGTGGCTTCAGCATCCACAAACCCTAAATGGACTTGTGTTTCTGCTTTGTTCTTGGCCTTAGAACTTACCTCACTATCTCTTAAGTTCATTTATGCATGTAGAAGAGTGATTTTAAAATATTTGACCTAGGGGCACCTGGGTGGGTCATTCGGTTGAGCATCTGCCTTTGGCTTAGGTCATGATCCCAGGGTTCTGGGATCGTGACCTGCTTTGGACTCTCTGCTCAGCAGGGACCCTGCTTCTCCCTTTGGCTGCCATTCCCCCTGCTTGTGGTCTCTCTCACCTTCTCGCTCTCTGTCAAATAAGTAAATAAAAAATCGTAATAAAATAAAATACTTGACTTAGTATTTTTAGTGTGAAGGTTTCAGGCCATCCTGTCCACACCATATTTCTAGAAGCTGAAATTCTACTCCTTGGATATATTCTTTAAAAATTCTGATGGTTGGGGGCGCCTGGGTGGCTCAGTGGGTTGGAGCCTCTGCCTTCAGCTCAGGTCGTGATCCCAGGGTTCTGGGATTGAGCCCCGCATCGGGCTCTCTGCTCAGCAGGGAGCCTGCTTCCCCCTCTCTCTCTCTCCCTGCCTCTCTGCCTACTTGTGATCTCTCTCTGTCAAATAAATAAATAAAATCTTAAAAAAAAATTCTGATGGTTGCATCATTCTGGACACCATGGACTTCCTAACATGCTGACCTAGAAACTGAGACTATATACAAGGAGGGCAGTTGGATCAGAAAGGGTCAATTACAGGGAAATGTCTTTTTTTTTTTTTTTTTTAAGATTCTAAGAATAAGTGTTAATAGCATTTTGTACCCAAAATGCCTTAACTCAAGTCTGAATAGACTAATCCATTATTTTTCATTTAACAAATATTTATGGAGGCTTGATTACATGACTTGCTCCATTCTAGATCACAGTGGGATCTAGTGGGGATACACAGTGAACAAGCCTTCATGGACCCTGCTTTCTAGTGAAAGAACACATTTTCAGGCTATATCGAATTGCTTAGCAATTATTAAATGATATCCTGCCTCTCTGGCCTCCTTAGCTAGAATAAAAGATTTTTAAAATTTGGGATCATGGTTTATACTCCTGGTGCCTGAGTTGCCTGCACCATGGTGATAAGTCAGTATTGATAAAATCAGGCTATTGCGGGGCAGGGGCCACCTGGGTGGCTCAGTTGGTTAACTGCCTGACTCCTGATTTTGGTTCAGGTCACAATCTCAGAGTCCTGAGACTGAGCCCCATGTTGGGCTCTGTGCTTAGTGGGGACACTGCTTGAGATTCTCTCCATCTCCCTCTGCCCTTCCCCCCATACTGTGCATGCCCAGTCTCTCCTCCTAAAATAAATAAAACTTTAAAAAATCAGACTGATGGAATTACATATATTATTTCATTTTTATCTCATAACATTTTGATGAAGGGTGATTGTCGTATCCTCTTTCTTTAGATTTAGTAACGAGACAAAGCCAAGCAAGAAATCAGTATCAGAAGATAGGCCAATCTCTTGTCTTTTAGGATACTGTTATTTTTTTATAGTATTAACCACATTGAGCTTGAGATGTCAAGAAGCCACTGGGACTATAGGGCACTTAAGGATGGTGATTAAGAGCATGGGCTTTAACTATGGAAAACAGTATGGAGGCTCCTCAAAAAATTAAAAATAGAACTACTTATGATACAGCAATTCTACTTCTGGGTATGTATCTAAAGGAAAACAGAATATTAGAGAGAGCTCTACACCCGTACATTCATTATAGTATTATTCAAAATAGCCAAGATATAGAAACAATCTAAATGTCTGTCAAGGGATGGATAAAAAAAATGTGGAGGGATGCCTGGGTGGCTCAGTGGGTTAAGCCGCTGCCTTCGGCTCAGGTCATGATCCCAGTGTCCTGGGATCGAGTCCCGCATCGGGCTCCTTGCTCGGCGGGGAGCCTGCTTCTCCCTCTGCCTCTGCCTGCCACTCTGTCTGCCTGTGCTCGCTCTCTCTCTCCCTCCCTCTCTGACAAATAAATAAATATAATCTTTAAAAAAAATGTGGAAATACACACACACATAATGCTATATATAGATTATATATGTAATACTATATATAGTATTTTTCTGTATTACTATACATATTACTATATATATGCACACACACATACACATAATGGCATATTACTAAGCCATGAGAAAAAGGAAACCCTGCCATTTGCAACAACATGGATGGACTTTGAAGGCATTATACTAAATGAAATAAGTCAGACAGAAAAAGATAAATAGTGTGTGATATCACTTATATGAGGAACATTTAAAAAGCTGAATTCAAGAACCGAGTAGAATGGTGGTTACCACGGGTTTGGGGTGGAGGAAATGGAGAGATGTTTGAGGGTACTTACTTGCATGTAGTAGACAAGTCCTGGAAAGCTAATGCACAGATAGTGATTATAGTTAATAATACTGTATCATAAACCTCAAAGTTGCTAGGAGACTAGATCTTAATTGTTCTGACTACGAAAAAGAAATGATAATTATGTGATGTGATAGAAGTGTCAGCGAATACGACAGTGGTAATCATATTGCAATATGTAAATGTATCAAATCAACACAGTGTACACCTTAGACTCACACAATGGTATATGTAAGTATATCTCAATTAAAAAAAGGAAACAGAGCATGGGCTTTGGAGTCAAGCAGACCTGGGTTCAAGTTACTTAATTCCTGAACATCAATTTGCACTTGTGTAAACTGGATTAGTGAAATCATCTTCTTAGAGAACTGGGAAGATATCACACCCTTTGCCAAATTGCTCATAACTTTTAAAAAGGATTTGTTGGGGCAATTGGGTGCCTCAGGTCATGATCCCAGGATCCTGGGATGGAGCCCTGCATCAGACTCTCTGCTTCTCCCTCTCCTTCTGCCCCTCCCGCTTCTCTCTCTCTCTCTCTCTCTCTCAAATAAATGAATAAAGTCTTTAACAAAAATAAAGAGGATTTATTATTATCCTTCCCAAGTTGATGGAAATGGAGGGGTAAATGACAAAAATGAGAAGCATTGAGTGTAGTGTGGGATCTATAGTAAGATTATCGTTATTTTGATTTTAAGTCCTTTTTTTTATTATTGCTTATCTTTGCCATTTGCTTTGCATTGAGAATTTAAGACCGCTTCTTCTGAACTGGTTTGCGCTTTCTCCTAACACTTGAAATAATGGAGTTTGGACCCTATGTTTTTGCAAATACTTTGTTGACTAATGATACTATTATATTGGTCCTTTGCAGTTTTGTTCATTCCAGAATATCTCTTTTATAAAGATTTTAAATATGTGCCAGATGGAGATAAGATGTGCATGCTTAGTTTATTTTGTTTACTTATTGTTATCCCATCCCGTTTTGGGTTGTATTTTTCAGTGTTCCTCTGTCACAATTTCCTTAACCAGATTTTCTGCCAGAGTACATACTGATAATTTCTAATAAGAGAGAATTCAAAGAATCACTCGTTCACTCATTTGTTCATTTAAAAAGGAGTTAGTGAACTGTCCTTATGTTAGACTGACAGTACGAAGACGAGTAAGACAGCTTCCTTTTCCTCGAGGTGCTTGGAGTCAAGCAAAGAAAAGGAGTAAAGGGGTATGCAGAAGAAGGTTCTCAATTCGATCAAATAAAAAGTATAAGAAAATTGTCATTATTCATTTCTGTCCTTTTTAAAATCTTATCTTAGCTTATAAATAATATTTGGTTTAATGTACTTTAATTGAAAGAAATCCTGAAGTCCTAGTAGTGTGAGTGCTTGAAGATGAATAAGACAAGGTCCTGGTCCTTAAGGAGTCCAGTAGGCTGGCGACGTTTTACATTCCCTACTCAGACCTCCACCCCATTGTTAATTGACAGGGTTCTTATGTAAATGAAATTTAAGGAATTTAGGATGGTACACACAGGATCATTTAATTCTCCAGGTTTTATTTAGTGTTTTCCAGGTGTGTAAACTTCCTCTTTCTATTATCTGAAAATTCTTTCTGTGGTGGTTTAAAACTTTTAATTGAACTGCCAGGGCCCGGGATTACTGGTCTCTCGTCCAGGTTTGTAAGTGGAAGCACCCCTGTGCTATCCTCTCTAAAACAGAATATTGATCAGTTGCTGGCTTCATGTCTTGGTGAACAATCATGGAGATAAGACACATTTTTCTGAAGTAGAAAGTACTGTTTATGCTTCCTGCTGGACTTGGGCCATAGTTTCAGTAGATGCTCAAATTCTTGCTGATTCCTCTTGAATGGATGCTTTTGTTTTGATGACACTCCTATGTAAACCATCTTTGTTTCCTTTGGAGAGTCTATTATAAGCAAAATTACTTGTTAATATTAGAATAATTTCTTATTCCAGTTGGAAGGGAACTAACTGCTGATCCTCTTCCTTTTTGGCATCGACGTATTAAGAAAGAATATAGGGCCTGCCACAGAATTGCAGACTTTATCTTTGGAAAACTGTAAAACATTAAATGTTTCCATTGACTCATGGGAATTCAGTATGTTCCTCAAAACAGTGTTTTTATTTCAGGGAATTTCCTGTTATTTCCTACACTAAAGCACGGATTTTTCTCTTAAAACAACAATCTACTCAAGTTTTTTTTTCATTGAATAATTTAACTAGAAAATGTGGCATTGACTTAGTTGTGTTGCTGGATGATTCAATATTTACATTAAGTTCTTTCTATATGAAATCAAAATAACTATTTTGATTTACTCACACAAGTGGTAATTTGTGAATTAAAAAAAAGCAAATTAGAAAACACAAAACAAAAAAACACAAGATGGTTGTTTTGGCAGTTTATGCTGCCATCCCCCAAACCTTGTTTCTTGAAATTTTCAGTCTCCAAACAAGATTGAATTTTCCCAAATGGTATGTGAAGAAGGTTCTGAATCCAATTCTGATGTAGAGGTCCCTGCCTCAAACGACTTTCAGGCACCAACTGGATGTCCTGCAATTCAACTGAATTAAGACACTGTCTAGGATCTTAATAGCATCAGACCCCACAGGTTAAGGGCTCAGTCCTACAAGATGGCCCCTCACCCCCTTCAGATGTCAGTCCCAAGTCCAGGTGGTTACCTGTGCTTCTGACCATCTGGCTATAGATTGGAAATTCCAACAACCCCCCTCTTTGGGTTCAATTAATTTGCCAGAGTGGCTCACAGAAGTCAGAGAAATATTTTATTTACTAGACCACTGGTTTATTATAAAAGGATATGACTCAGGAACAGCCAAATAGAAGAGCTGGATAGGGCGAGTATATGGGAAGGGGTGCAGAGCTGCCATGCTCTCTGCAGGTACACCACTTTGCTGCAATCTCCACATGTTCACCAATCTGGAGGATTCCCAGACACTCTTCTTTGGGGGTTGTATGGCAGCTTCATTACATAGGCATGACTGATTACACCATTGGCCACTGGTGATTGATTCAATCTCCAGCCCCTCTCCCCTCCTGGAAATCAAAGGTTGTGACAGAGAAGTCCTAGCCACTATTCATAGTTGGTTCCCCTGGCAATGAGCCCCCGACCTTAGGGGCTTTCCAAAAATCATTACATTAACATAAACTCCAGTGTGGTTGAAAGGGGGCTTGTTATAAAGGATATAACATTTATTTATAAATAACAAGAGAGACATTAAAGATATAATTTATACTTGTTAGGCATTCTCTATCCTTTCCTGGATTTGAGGAGAAAAGATTAAAGGATTGCTTGCATTCACTAATGGGTTTTTGTTATGCTCATGGAAAGACAGGTGTAGAGGACTCGAAGAAGTCTACAGAAGTTTAATTTTAGATACATAAGAAAATATACAGAGATTCAGTGAAGATAAAATATCTTAGAAGAAGGGGTGCATGGCTGGTTCAGTTAGTGGAGCAGCCTTCAATCTTGGGGTCATGAGTTTGAACCCCATGTTGTGTGTAGAAATTGCTTAAATAAATAAACCTTAAAAAAATCTTAGAAGAAGCATGTGTGCTTACCTCTTTTGGAATTTGTACACAATCTAAGGCATACTACTAAGAAATTCACATAACTTTTGGATTGAAAATTAGGCCAAGAAGAAAAAAACCCACAAACCCAAAAAAACAAAAAACACTAGTGTCCCTATAATTTACTTTAAGAAAATGTTTATCTCAGGCAGTCTGTTCTCTGGAGTTGGGGGGAATTTTAACTTGATCCCTTAGGAGGGAAATTATGAGAGGTATTATTACCTCTCCTTTCACGTGAGGGAGTAAGTGGCTTATCTAATTGGTGATACTGGAAGTAGGAAATTACCTCCTTCTTTTTCTCTGCTTATTTCCCCATAAAGTAAGTTTATTGGTTTCTGGTTCAGTTCTCCATGAGGTAAGCACATGTGATCTATTTTCTAGATTACAAGATCATTTCCCTCTTTCCTTACTATTATGTTCCAATAAGTGGTAGGCAGTAATTCAGAGGAGAGATGCCTTGTTTCCAAATGAAAAGTTTCCTTAGGAAAGTTGTCCTGAGGTGTAGACTTCGGGTGGAATATTAGAAATCTGCTTATAATCTGAGATTAGTTTTTTTTCAAATGCAGATTTACCAGGAATACATTTAATATTTTAATCTCTATGTTTCTAATTACTGTACACATTCTGAATTTTTTTCATAAACTCACAGATGGAAAAAATGTTCAATTAATGATCACCCTTAAAGTCAGAATAATTTAAAAGAAAACAAAACAAATTTCTATGTTCCTGTTGAAAAAAGACATCAGGCTCAAGAGGCATTATGATCCACAATTAGGTAAATATAAAGGAAACCACATGTAGGCATAACATAGTAAGACTGCTGAATTAAACAAAGCCAAGAGGAAATTCCAAAAAGCAGCTGGAGGATGATAAAACATAATACCCTCAAAGAAGCAAAAAGACTGACAGCTGACTTCAAAGCAGAAACAATGAAGCCATAATGCAATGGAATGACATCTTAGTGGTGAAAGAACTGAAACCTGAACATGAAATTCAGTAAACGTATCCTTCTCAAATTGTTAGGAAAAAGATACTTTCATAGAAAATTATCAGCAGAACTTCCCTAAAATAAAAAGACTAATAAAATGTAGACTAATTTTGGCAAGATGGATCAAGAAAAACAAAAATGGGAGAGACAGAGAAGGAGAAGGTAAAATCAGTATCAGAAATATTAAGAGAACATCATTATAGGTCCTATAAATAATAAAAATATGCTAAGAGAACACTATAAACAACTTTACACCAATAAATTTCAACAAATAAAATAGAACAAATGCCATGAAAAACACTGTTTACCCAAACTGACAGAATAAGCAATAGAAAAATTAAATAGTATTATATATATTAAGTGGTTGGAATCTCCCAATAGGGGTGCCTAGGTGGCTCAGTCAGTTGGGCATCTGCCTTCAGCTCTGGTCATGATCCCAGAGTCCTGGGATTGAACCCCACATCATGGCCCCTGCTCAGCGGGGAGTCTGGTTCTCCCTTTCCCTCTATCCCCACCCCTGCTCATATGCACAATCTCTCTTTCACTCTAATAAATGAAATCTTAAAAAAAAAAACTCCCAAAAAAGAAAAATCCAACCCATATGGTTCTCCAGAGATTTATTCTAAACATTTAAGGAAGAGATAATACTAATATTACACAAACTCTGCTAGAGAAGAGAAAAAGAGGGAATGATTTTTGCCTTTTTTTAAAAAATGAGGCTTTGATACAACTTTGATACAAAATATGATAAGGACATTAGAAGAGAAGAGAAGTATAGACTAATCCCTTTCATAAACATGGACGCAAGAATATCCAAATTGAAACTAACTATAGAAAGAAGAAGAATAAGTCCTGACCAAGTGAGATTTATTCTTGGAAGCAAAATTGGCATAAAATTTTAAAAATCCAACTATGTAATTCACTGAAATAACAGAATTAAATAGAAAAACTACATCATTCCATGCTCATGGATCAGAAGAATAAACATTGCTTTTTTTGTTTGTTTTTTTATATTATTATTTTTTAAGATTTTATTTATTTATTCGACAGAGAGAGAGATCATAAGTAGGCAGAGAGGCAGGCAGAGAGAGAGGGCGAAGCAGGCTCCCCGCTGAGCAGAGAGCCCGATGCGGGGGTCGATCCCAGGACCCTGAGATCATAACCTGAGCTGAAGGCAGATGCTTTAAACCACTAAGCCACTCAGGAGCCCCAGAAGAATAAACATTGTTAAAACGTCTATGCTCCCAGAGAAATCTATACTTTCAACACCATTCTGATCAAAATACCAATGGCATTTTTCAAAGTGCTGGAACAAACAATTCTAAAATTTGTATGGAAGAGAAAAGACCCCGAATCACAAAGGAAATGTTGAAAAAGAAAAACAAAGCTGGGGGCATCATGTTGCCTGATTTCAAGCTTTATTACAAAGCTGTGATCATCAAGACAGCCTGGTACTGCACCAAAACAGACACACAGACCAATGGAACAGGGTAGGGAGCTCAGATATGGACCCTCAACGCTATGGTCAAATAAACTTCGACAAAGCGGGAAAAAATATCCAATGGAAAAAAGATAGTCTCTTCAATAAATGGTGCTGGGAAAATTGGACAGCTATATACAGAAGAATGAAACTTGACTATTCTCTTACACCCTACACAAAGATAAACTCAAAATGAATGAAAGACCTCAATATGAGACAGAATGCACCAAAATCCTAAAAGATAACATAGACAGTAACCTCTTTGATATTGACCATAGCAACTTCTTTCAAGACATGTCTCCAAAGGCAAAGGAAACAGAAGCGTAAATGAACTTTTGGGACTTCTTCAAGATCAGAAGCTTCTGCACAGCAAAGGAAACAGTTAACAAAACAAAGAGTCAACCCACGGAATGGGAGAAGATATTTGCAAATGACACTACAGACAAAGGGCTGATATCCAAGATCTATAGAGACCTTCTCAACCTCAACACCCAAAAAACCCAAATAATCAAGTCAAAAATGGGCAGAAGACATGAGTGGATACTTCTCCAAAGAAGACATACAAATGACTAACAGACACATGAAAAAGCCTTCATCATCATTAGCCATCAGGGAAATTCAAACCAAAACCACACTTTATAACAGTATGAATGGCAAAAATTAACAAAGCAAGAAACAAAAAGTGTTGGAAAGAATGTGGAGAAAGGGGAACCATCTTATACTGTTGGTGGGAATGTAAGTTGGTACAACCACTTTGGAAAACAGTGTGGAGATTCCTCAAAAAATTAAAAATGGAGCTACCCTAGGACCTGGCAACTGCACTGCTGGGTATTTACCCCAAAGACAGAGATGGAAGGGCCATATGTACCCCAATGTTCACAGCAGCAATGTCTGCAATCACCAAACTGTGGAAGGAGCCAAGATGCCCTTCAACAGATGAATGGATAAAGAAGATGTGGTCCATATATATAATGGAATATTACTCAGCTATCAGAAATGATGAATACCCAACCTGTGCATCAACATGGATGGGACTGGAGGAGATTATGCTGAATGAAATAAGTCAAGCAGAGAAAGTCAATTATCATATGGTTTCACCTACTTGTGGAAAAGAAGGAATAGCATGGAGGACATTAGAATAAGGAAGGGAAAAATGAAGGGAGGAAATTGGATGGGGAGATGAACCCTGTGAGACTGTGGACTCTGAGAAACAAACTGAGGGTTTTAGAGGGGAGGGGGTTGGAGGGATGGGTTGGCCTGGTGATGGGTATTAAGGAGCATGGAGCACTGGCATTATACGTAAACAATGAATCTTGGAACACTGCATCAAAAACTAATGATGTGCTGTATGGTGACTAACATAACATAATAAGAAATAATAAAAAAACAAAAACCCCCACAACATCAATATCTTAATATGTACAGAAAAAAAAGCATTTGATAACATTTATGATTAAAAAACTCTCAGTAAAATAAGAGTAGATTTCCTTAATCTGATAAAGGGTATTTACAAAATCCTATAGCTAACATTGTGCTCAACAGTGAAATAGTGAAGGCTTTCCCCCTGTGGTGACCTGTCCATTAACACTATTTCTATAGACATTGTACTCAAGGTCATGGCTAATGTAACAAGGTATGTATAAAGTATAAAGAAGGAATACAAGTATAAAGGTTATAAAGGAAGATGTAAACTGCCATTATTCACATTTTATGTGATAATGTGAATAAAAAAATCAAAGTATCTATAAACAAAACATTGTTCTTATGCGACTTTAACAAGGTTGTTGGCTACAAATTCAGAATATAAATATCAGGGGTGCCTGGGTGGCTCAGTGGGTTAAGGCTCTGCCTTCTGCTCAGGTCATGATCCCAGGGTCCTGGGATGGAGCCCCACATCGGGCTCT
>PISX010031217.1:0-17698 GCA_004024625.1 Mellivora capensis
TCCATGGTTTCTGGTTGGTCTCTCAAATTATTTTTCTCTTCTATGTAAGGTGTTATTTTAGGGCTGCTTTCAAGATTTCCTCATCATCATTAGTTTTCAGAAGCTTTACTATAATTTTGGCGTTTATTTGTTTGTGTTTACCTGTATGAATTTCGCTCAGCTTCTTACCAAATTGGAGTTATCTTCTGTCCTTATTTCTTTGAGTACTTTTCAGCCCCGCTATCTCTCCGTCCTCCAGCACTCCACTGAGGCCAGTGTGGCAGCTTTCCTTGTAGTTCCGCAGGTCCCTAAGGCTCTGTTCTTTCATTGTCCTGTGTTTTTCTCTACTTTCCATTGCCTAGCTTCTGTTATGTCTGTCACTTCTCCCATTTTTTTCTCGATCCCGCCCAGCCTGCAGCTGAGCCCATCCACTGTACTTTTTCTTTTTTTCTTTTGGCCATTGTGTTCTTCAGTTCTGGCTTCCCCATGGGATTTTTTGTCTTCTCTTTCCTTCCTGGGGCTTTCTGTTTTTCCCTTGTTCCAAGCATGTTCATAAGTGCTCACTGAAGTATTTTTATCATAACTGCTCTAAAATGACTCTCAGATAACCCGGACATCTGTCAACTCAACATTGGTATTTGTTGATTATTTTCTTTCATTCTGTTTGATATCTTTTGATTCTTGGTATGACAAGTGATATTCGAAATCGGGACATTTTCATATTCTGCTATCAGAGTTATGCTTTATTTAAACCTTGGGTTTTAGTCAGCTTTCTCTGTCACTCTTCCATTTGGTGGGGGGGGGGGCATTCACTACTGCCTCATTACTGCCAGCTGTAGGTAAAAAGCCAGGGTCCCCCTTCCACCTCCACTGACACCCGGGTGGGGTTGTTTTCATTTCTGTTGGTGTTAATGAGAGTCCCACTCTCCCCTGAGCCTCCTCTGGCACAACCCAAGCCAAGAAAAGGAGGCTGTCCCTCCCTGCAGGGGAGCGGAGGCTGGGGCTCTCCATGTGGTCTTCACTGATGCCACTGTGAGGGCCCTTGTTACTGGCTCACGGGGTCCAGTCCCAGCTCCCTTCTCTGAGGCCACTGGGGCGGCTGTTGGCATGCCTCTTAGCTTTGCAGCGGTCCGAATCTGGGCCCCCTCAGCCCTCGCTGGTGTGGGGGGATGAGCCCAGGTTTTTCTGTGGTTTGGCTGCAGTCGAGTCATTTCTGCTTGCTGGGCCGCCCCTTTCCTGTCCCTTTGGCCACAGAGGGCAGGCTTCTGTGAGCTTTTTTGCCCATGTCCTTTGGCACTTGGAGTTGGTCAGCTTCATCAGCTCCAAGTCAGGGAAGCCCACGAGACGTCATTTCATAGGTCTTCAGCCGGCCTGTCATTTTTCTGCACTCTTCAGAGTCTTCTGATGTTTGTTTTATATATGGTGTTCGGAGTTTGGGCTTGTACTTAGAAAAACAGGGAAAATAGGACTATTCCATCTTCACGGCAGAAGCCTTGCATATACTTTAAAATAGTGCAGCTTAATGTCAGAGACATCCTCCCTCTCTAACTAACTCGGTTACTCACTTGAGAAGATCTTACTGGAGTCTCAGCCGCCAGAACCAGAGTCAGCAGTCGGTATCACTTCTCATGGCAGAATAAGGGCAGAGTCTGCACCAGCCAAATCCGAGCGCCACCAAGGGTGAGATCACCAGCGTTGTGTGTGTTTCTCAGAAAGAAAAAATTGCTGTGGGTGAACAGATGTGCACGCTGACTTCTGAGAGGGTAAAATGAGGCAGGGGTGTGCTCTGTGCAGAGGAGTGAGCGTGGTCACTCTGAAAAAGACATGCAGAGTGAGGCACAAACAGTGGCGTGTAAGCCATCAGATGTTCTTACTGATCTACGTGTTAACAAGTGTGCATTGAGCAGCTACAGAAAGCAAACATTACTTTTCCGAGAATCTTGACAAGACCTTTTAAAACCCCAATTTGGTGGGTCTCTCTTCCTTGCAGAGACAGAGCTGCCTGTTTTGCCATTCAGAAAGGATTACAGGCATCACGGAGTGACATTAAGTTATTTAAGCATAATGACATGGCCGACCTAGAGCACCTGCTGAAGGAACAAGAGATGGAAGATCAAAAGGTATGATTCTTTTGGAGAAAATTATACAGTTCTTTTTTGCTTGCTAACCAGCTAAATTATATATGAAATGGTAATTTGTCATGAAAACTTGCCTGTGGGTCACTTTTGGATATGAAGTAAGGGCATTCCTCCTTATTAAACGCACTCCGTTTTGGAGAGGCACGTCTGACTGTAATCGCCTCATCGTCGCCGTAATTACTTATGGCAGCTTTGGGGGAAGGTAATGCAGGCAGCTCTCCAGAAGAGAAGGGCAGCGTGTGCGTCGGGGAGCGGGGGTGTACTCCCCAGTTTACAGAAGTAACGCCGGAACGCACTAGTGCTTATACCTGTATCTGGGGCGCTGTCTTCAGAAGAGAATCAGACGTGGTTTAGAGATTCAGAGATGGTCACAGTGTGATGTAAAAAAGCAAGAGAAGGGAAACCACTTATACTCAGTGCTGGTGCAATAGTTACTATATGGTGTATCCACAGCAGAGTAGTGTATCTCCACCGAAATCATGTTTTCAGTAAGTATTAATTAAAATAATTTTTTAAAACTCAGGTTCTAACATTATGGCAGTAAAATCCTGATTTGAACAGAGTTTATAAGAAGGACAGTCACTATCAATGGGTCTTGTAACTGCCTGATCTGTTAAAAATTTTCTGCACTTTCCCATTTCCCAAGATTCCTACATTGAGTATTTTTTAAGTCGTAATAAAAATACTTCATTTTGGAAGGGTAGGGGGAGGCTCACCTCTCTTCATGTCCTCCCCTGTGACCCCCAGCAAACCCATGGCATTCGGGTCTGAGTCAAGAGTGGAGTAAAGGTGGTCAAGCCAGCTCAGGGGTGGTCATTCCGCATGCTCTGAGTGTTACAGCCGTGGGTTCTGGCATGTCCCTCGTTAGAAGCTTAGAGGCAAGAAACTTTTGCACCGGAAGATGGTGCCAGTTCTACCCAAGGATCTCAGTATTTTTTCAGACTTGCACGCCTGAATCATCTACAAATTCCCCAGGGTGGGTGGCTTATTATTAGTAACCTGCCATCAGCGGGATGCAGGAAGGTTCTGTGTTGTCTGAAGTAGCCCTCCACCACTGCCTCAGATGTGCCTGGATGAGGTCATGGTTGAGTTTTACTTGGCCTGGTGGTTAGGAAGGATTTCATCTGCTGTTTGGTAGATGAAGGAGAACAGGGTTTGTCTGTTCAGCTTTTTATTATGGAAAATCTTGGGCATATTCAAAGGAAATACAGTAGTATAAGAAGCCTTGTGCCCTTCTCCCAACCTTTTATCAACATTCTGCCCTTCTTGTGTCATCAGAACCTCTGTCAAACTCCCGTCCCTTCTGTGATGATTGCCATCATCATTGTAGCTCTGTTTTAGGCAAACCTGGTAGATGTTGAAGTGAACAAACCCTGGCCATACATTTTGACTAGTGGATAATCCAGGTATCATGGCCCCGTTGTGACCTAAAATGTGTCCATCTCCCCAGAAATTTCCCTTGGGCTATCTCAGTCATTCTGGGTTTGGGGAGTTTTGTTTGTGCTTCGGCATTCTCAGAGCACCTAAATTGCGTGTGTGCATGCATGTGTGCAGTCACCTCATGGATTGGATGAACTGGAAAACATGAGAAAAGAAAGTACTGTTGTCTCAAAATATATGTATTTTTTCTCTATATATATATTCTCTCTCTATATATATATATTCTCTCTCTATATATATATTCTCTATATATATATATTCTCAATATATATATATTTTTTTTTTCTCAATATATATATATATATTGAGGGTATAAAACCTCGAACTTGAAACTCACCCAGACTATCTATTGGTTTACTTACTCAGATGAATAGATTTTGTCGGGTGGAGTGCTAGGAAGCATCTAACAGATTCTGCGTTTGGAGTTACTGAGATTTAAAATGTCTTTTTTTTTTTTTTCCCTTTTAAAGAATCCTCGCAAGGCTCGGGTCCCCCGACGTTTCATCGTCATGGAAGGGCTATATATGAACACTGGGACTATCTGTCTTCCAGAACTGGTAAGCCACCACGCTCACCGAGCATTGCAGTACTCAGACGGGGGTGGTCTGTTTATGTGCACGTCTCATGTCTAACGCCTGTGCTGCTGGCATAACGGGCTCTGACGTACCCAGGAAGCAGATGAGTGTTACATGCCCACCCTGGTCTTTAAGCAATAATAAAGACTCAGCTTTTTAAAACCTACTGTATTGAGGTGTAATTGACTTACAAGCATACAGTTTTTTTGTTTAAAGACTTTTATTTACTTTATTTGAGAACAAAAGAAAGCACAAGCCGTGGGAGGGGCAGAAGGGGAGGCAGAAGCAGCCCCAACGTGGGGCTCAGTCCAAGGACCCCGAGATCATGACCTGAGCTGAAGGCGGATGCTTAACCAACCGAGCCACCCAGGTGCCCCCAAATAGCTCCTTTAACAGGAAAAGCAATATGCTGTTTTTAGAAAGCATTACTGCTGAGATGTCTCATTCACTGAGGTGAAGCTCACACAAGATAGAATTAGCTGTTTTAGAGTACGGCTCTGGCATTTGGCACAGGCACCATGTTACGTGACCATCAGCTGTCTAGTTTTCCCCCAGTAGGCACCTGCCACTAAGCAGTCACTCCCCATTTCCCCCTGCCCGTAGCCCCTAGCAACCACCAGTCCGCTTTCTGTCTCTATGGATTCACCCGTTTGGAGATTTCTGATAAACGGGATCATATCATCTATGACCTTTTGTGTCTGGCTTCCTCCACTTCCTGTGTTTTCTTAGTTCCTCTGGTTTGCATCGTGCACCAGTCCTTCGTTCCCTCGTAGCACCAAGTTGCAGTCCACTATGTGGACGTGCTGCATGGCTCCTGTGCTGATGGGGGTGGATCGCTGATGCTTTCTGGCTGCTGGGAGGGCGGCCATGAGCTCGTGTACAAGCACTTGTTTGAATCCCTGTTTTCAGTCCTTTGTGCATATTCTTGGCCGTACAGTTGCTGGATCAAATGGTGATTCTATGCTTAACTTACTGAACACCTGGCAGACGGTTTTTCCCAGTGGCTGCACCATTTTACACCCCCTGCCCCGCCAGCAGCGGGGCAGGGTGCCGGTTTCCCCACGGCCTCACCGACACTCGGTTGTTGTTTTCAATTTTGCCACACCGATAGGTGTGAAGCACGTGGTTTTGATTTGCATTTCCCGGAAGACCGATGATATTGAGCCTCTTTTCTTGTTTTTGTTGGCTATTTGTGTATCTTTGGGGAAGAGACTTCAGAAGTCTTTTGCCCACTTTCAAATTGGGTTGTTTGTCTTTTTATTGTGAAGTTATAAGAGTTCTTTCTATGTTCTGGATACTAGACCCTTACCAGATACATGACTTACAAGTATTTTCCCCACAGTTCTGTAGGTTGTCTTGTCATTTCTTTGATTCGTGTCCTTTGTTGCACTGAAGTCTTTAATTTTGATGAAGGCCAGTTTGTCTAGTTTTTTGTTGCTTGTGCTTCTGGTCTCCTGGCTGAGAAATTTGTTGTCAAATCCAGAGTCATGAAGATACACCACTGTGTTTTCTTCTGAGAGTTTTGTAGTTCTAGTTTTGTTGTAGGGCCCTGATCCATCTTAGTTTTTTGTTTGTTTTTGTTTTTATAGATTTTATTTATTTATTTGAGAGAAAGAGAAAGAAAGCCCAGAGGGAGAGGCAGAAGCGGACTTCCCACAAGCAGGGAGCCCAATTGAGGGCTTGATCCCGGAACCTTGGGATCATGTCCTGAGCCAAAGACAGACGTGTAACCGACTGAGCCCCACAGGCACCCCATCTGATCCATTTGGACTTAATTTTTGTGTGTGTCCAGTTTCGTTCTCCTGCATGTGGTTTCCAGGTAAATTTTGAGATCAAGGCATGTGAGTTCTCCAACTTTGAGATTGTTTTTGGTTATTTGTGGTCCCTGGAGATTCCTTTCGAAGTTTAGGATCAGCTTTTCCATTTCTGTAAAAAAAAAGTGCCATTGAAATTTGGATAGGGATTGTACTGAATCAGGATTGTATTAAATCTGTAGATTGCTTTAGGAAGTATTTCCATCTTAGTGATATTAAGTCCTTGAATCCATGAACATAGAAATATTTCCATTTATTTAGATCTTCTTTAGTTTCTTTCAGCAGTGTTTTGTTTTTTTCACTATCAGGTCTGACATCTCTTTGGTTAAATTTATTCCTAAGTATTTTATTCTTTTTGATGTTGTTATAAATTGACTTGTTTTAGGGATTGTTAACTGCTAGTTTATAGAAATACAACTGATTTTATAGAGTTTTTTATTTTTTATTTCATTGTTTTTTTTTTTTTTTTAAGACTTTATTTTTAATGTATTTGCTATACCCAGCATGGGTCTCAAACTCACAACAGTTGGGTTCTGCCAACTGACCCAGTCAGGTACCCCTGGATCTTGTGTTTCGATCTTGTATCATGGAATATTCTGTATATAAGCTCCTGTAATCTCTGAGTAGAGATAGTGTTTCCTCTTCCTTTCCATTTTGGATGTCTTTTATTTTATTTTTCTAGCCTGACTCTTCTGGCTGGAACCTCCCACACAGTGTTGACTAGGAATGGCAAGAGGGGGAAGCTTTTCAGGCTACGTCCACTGACTATAATATTAGCTGCGTGTTTTCCATAAATGCCCTTTATTGGGTTGAGGAATTTCCCCCTCATCCTAATGTGTTGTGTGTTTATACCATGACAGGTTTGGATTCTGTCAGGTGCTTTTTCTGCATCAGTTGATGAGTCGATCATGTGGTTTTCCTTCATCCTATTAACAGAGTCGAGATTATCCTACAGTGCACTGCCTTTGCTTTCAGCCAGTGAAACTGGAATCTGAGTCCGTCAGTTGAATGGGGATTCAGAATAAGGGTTTCATATCTTGTTTTTAAAGTTTTTCACTGTTTCTTGAGGAAATCTAAATACATCTTTAAATGTCCTGGAAGAGATGTATCCGTTTTCCTTTTCCTGTTTTCACGCCAAAGGCTGATAGAAGCATATCAGGGTGACAGTGGCCCAAAGATAGCAGCATTGCGTGGTTAGCACTGCAGCAGTGGGAGAGCAGTACTGATGGACAGATAATGTTATCAAGCTGTGAAACGAAATACAAAGTGTAAGGGACAGGTCAGATACATATTTGCATTGAGTATGTAAAGATGACTGGATACAGATTAGGGTTTGACTTTGGGATTTCTGTTTTGTTTCACTGGTCTGTGTGTTTGTGCACCAGTATTGTCATAATACTATTAAAAACTTTCTAAAACATGATTTTTAGAAAATTTCTCACTCATAAAACTTTCCATACATATTAATGGGTGGAAACAGTATTGAAAAGATAGACTTTTCCCCAGGTTAGCTTATCCATTGTGAATAAATATCCACCAAAATTTTAGTGGTTGATAATTACTATACTTTAATTCACCCGTGAAACTGATCACGTTCATAGTATTTCGGGGTAAATCGGGTAAACATTGGAGGGGGAGAAAGCTGGATGCAAGCATGCATGTGTTCAGCTTCCTGCTGTGTTAACAAAAAAGTAACATGAATAATAAGAAAAACCTACAGATAAACATACAAATATAAAAATACTTTGACTACTTATTTTCAATGTACAAACCCATTTCAAATATTGTGGAAATATTAAAAGATGTAATTCTCTCGTTCCATTCTTGTGCCTCGAAGCCTTTTAGTTTGTGTTTTTGAGAATGCTGTGCATTGAAAGTGACCTAAGTGTGCTGGGTGTCCTGATATAAGGGTGATGTTTTCCATTCGATGCTGTTTCTCGAAGGTTCACTTCAGCACAGAGGAGCCTCTGACATCTTCTGCTGCTCCTGTGTGGGCTCTGCTGTCCCATCACTGGGCTTACCTGCCCCGCTCTGTGCGGCCATCAGTTTACGGGACCGCTGGGGGTCTTTGTTCTGGGATCCTGGCTTCTCAGCTGGACCCACTCGGAGAGCCCTGGAGACCACATGATCTGCCCACAGAGTCCTACCACGGCCCAGGGTAGTAAAAGGGAAGATCAAGGGCAGTGAGAACGCTTAGCACTGCTTCCCCTGGGCTCCCTGCCCCCCTCGCCGGGCAGCACCCCACCTCAGCTCCTGGCCACCCACTCCCAGGATGCAGTGGTGGCTGCTGCAAACGAATGTTATAAGAGCCTTTTGCCCACATGTGACATACTTGTAATCTTAGTGAGGCAGTGACGGACCAGGGAAGAAAACAGTATCTGTTAAGTAGCTCTAATGCAGAGTTCCTGCCTGTCCTACGGTGTCCATGCATAAATCTTTTGACTCTTCCTAGATTTCCACTCTTTCCATGCAAAACCGAGGGGACAGTGACGCCCTGGCTAGCCCCCACCATGGAGGTTGGAAGGGGTGCTTGTGATTTATAGACTGAGAGAAAGCACACAAATCCCATGGCTGATGATTTGTGGAACGAGGCCAGGTAGGAAGAAATAAGGAAGGAATGAAAACAGAAAGGTGAGGTGTCCTTTTCTTTCAGACAGTAACAGATGTACTGAGGAGTCTGAAGGGTGGCCAGGAGCTGAAGTCCAGGGCCCAGTGGACACCACGGACCCCTGAGCCTCACCAGAATGCACAAATCTCAGTTCATCACCATTAATGAACAGAAATATTTTCTCTCTGTCAGTTTCAGGTGATGAAAGACTGTTTATATATTTTGGAACTGTCTTGGGCAGTACCAGAGTCTTGGTTCTCTTACCTGAGAAGGAAAATAAGGTTGAAAATGAGAATAAAGTGTGAAGACTGATAGTAAATTGTTAGCACTTCCTCTCTCCCTGATGACTCAAAATCGCCAGGCAGAGGCTGTGAGCCCCCTCCTGGGCCCACCAGGGTGATCAGACTGGCTCCTGTCACAAGGTCCCCATCTCGCCCTCCCCTGTCTGTGACCCAGGGACTCCAAACATAACAGTGAAATCCCCTCAAGATTTTGTGTCCATCCCAACCTGTGATACAGGGACCTGCCCAGGTATTCTCAGTGGTTCAGGTCTGTACCTGCTGGATATGGTCACCTCCTGGGCCCGCCTGCTGTGCGGACACCAGCAATGAGTGCCGGTGTGCCTCCCACACTAGCACCTGTGAGCATAACAAATCTGGTCATTTCTTAGCTTTCCTGCGCGTGACTTCCACAACCAATCTGGAATGTTCCTTAAAGACCCCACAAGGGGGACTAACTAACCTCCCCCACTCACAACACAGTGGTATTGGCAGAAAACAGAATCTTCATTACAATACATGTGGTCCAGGAAAGGTAAGTGACTTACTAAACCAGACTTCTAGAAGGTGTCCTAGATGGCATCCTAGTTGCCTGGTGAACTCAGAGAGCCCATTTCCTGCACAGTGAATCAGTACAGCTCAGTTCCTCTCCACCCCAAATCCTTGCTTCTCTGCTCATGTCTGACCCTGTTCTCATGACCATCAGCCATGGCTTATGACTAGTCAATTCCGTTTGTGTAAAATACACTAAAAGGAGGATTTCATGACAAATGATTGAGACAAAAGAAGTCATACTTCTGCCTCAGTCTCTTAAAACACTTAAGAAACTTCTTAAAACATGAATCAGAATATGTCAGGACATCTAGCACAGGAGGCTATGCAGCTCCATCTGAGCGGGCCAGTCCCTCAGATCACTCACCATCTACGACTGATTTTAAAAAGACAGTGTGTGCTAAGTAAATGTAATTTAACTTATATAATTTTAGAAGGCTTTACAAAAAGGACAATCACAGTTCCTGATAATATCTTTTTATGATTATGAAAAGAGTTAGTTTGACCTTTGCTCGTATTTATTCAAGTGTGAATTTTAAGCCTCATTTTACTAAATGAGATGAGCCATAAAGCTATGGGATATTGTAGCATGAGCAATTCAGAAATCCTGAATGCAGCTGAAAGACTAACCCGTGCAGAGAGGATCTAAGGGCAAGGGATCCAGAACAATGTGCTTGTGGATGTTGTCACCATAGGCTTATGTCATACACGACTTTTCAGTCTTAAAATGAATGGGTTTTGTGAATTCAAAATATTTCTGCGGACGCTATCATAGCTGTCCTTGCCCTTCGTCATCACTCTGGTGATTGGGCACTAGGAATCCTGTAAAATATTTTACATCAGCCCTGCCCAACCACCAGTGACAGAACTACAATATGCTCTATATACAGAGAATCATGTAAAAAGATTATTGTCTATGATATGATAGCTGCTTTCACCTGAAAATGCAGTAAGTACTTTCCTTACAAGATTACAATGACTGACGGGTGAGAAAACACACCGGACACTGAGTGCAAGGGGCCAGAGATGGGCTCTCAGGGCTGCGCAGGCTGGGACTGCAGGCCAGTAACCAGCACCAACAGATCGGGAGCCCCAGAGCCTGGGTCCATGGCAAATTGCAGTAGGTGCATTCATCAGAAGTCAGGGAGTGCTCCCTGGAGGAGGAGGCAGTGGATGAGGGGTTTTCACAGCACAGAGTTTAGACAGAGGCCACCAGAGCAGGGATGACTGGGACAGGGCACACCTGCAGGGAAGAAACCGAACTGGAAGGAGGCTTCGGGTGGCTGGGAGGCTGCACCCAGGACACTGGAGGACGTTTGGGACATGGGTTGGCCAGGGGACGAGCCTGCAAACCAGGTCAGGACACTGCACTGTGAGGGTTCCTGAGTGTCCGAGCCAGGAAGGGCAATGGGGTCCCCAGGCAAGGGGCACCCAGGGAGGCTTCGGGGTGCAGACCCGCACCTGCTCCAGTGGGACAACCCTGCAGGCCTGGAGTGGGGGAGGGGAGCGGGGCTGCTGCAGACCTGGGCTGGGAATCTATCTTTACAGACTGTATCTGAAATGGAGCTAATTAGTGATCAGGACTGAGTAAAATGGAGTGAGACCAGTTCTTAGAAGGTTGCAAGGTGGTTTGCCTCCTGATGCCCAGGCTGGCTTTTGTTGTCATTGGGTTTCCCTTCTTTTCCAACCGGCTGCCATGAAGTCAGCATCCGGCAGAGTTCCAGTGACTGGCTGGGTGTGGGTAGGGGCCGCAGGAAGCAAGTCCCCATCTTCTCGTGTGGATGCGGCTCACCCAAGGCTCCCCGGGGGAAGGGCCGGGGCCCTGAGAGACTCGCGTGGATCCTGAGTCCTTGACCCTCCACAGCCTAAGGTCAGAGAGATGACTGTTCCTCTTCCTCTGGAGGGGGTGCCCTGGAGAGGGCCCAGAGAGGGGGCCTGTGGACCTGTCCCTTCCTTGCCAGCAGACTCCCAGCTGCGCTTGTAGGGGTCCCTGGGCTGTGAGGATGTGCCCCACAGAAGTGGTCATTTAGTGAGTCCCGGAGATGGCACTGCTTCCCCCCTGGATGACCGTCATATCCAGCTGGCCCTCAGAAAACATCTGATAAGAAACGGGAAATGCAGATGCCTGAAAATGAGCTGGAGGAGGGAAGGGCGGAGGGACTTTGCAGAGCCAGCGACAGAGGCACACAGGATATGGCTGGAAGTCGGCAGGGACAGGTGAGGAGCCTGTCTGAGTGCTGTGTCCCAGGTGGGGTTCCAGCCCTCCGTCAGTGTCACACGCTGCTCACAAACCTCCTGTGAGGAGGGAAGGCTGCTTTGGTCGCCGGCGTGTTATTACAGTAACTGTCATGGCCTGAGCACCAGTGGGACGGTCCCTGGTACCTGGGAGCCTTTGTAGTGCCCTTTCATGCCATGAGTGTCCAGACATGTGGTGTTTCCAGCAGCATCTGGAGAGACGGATACCAGCCCTCAGTGCAAGAAGCACATCTGTGTGCAAGGAGGAGCCTCTCCAATCACACATGGTCACTCGGTTTACAGGTCCTCTTGGGCATCAGGCTGGAAAGGTAAAGACTTCTTGCAGCAGTGACTGGAACCCACTTACACTGTGTTTTCATTTTAAAAATATGGAAAATAACATGAACATTTATGCACCAGCACGTTTTGAAATAGACTGGATATTTTAAAAACTTACCTAAAAATTCAGGAGAGTGATGTCAGCAAGATGACACACAAGAGAACTCCAGGCCTGTTCCCTCCACAGCAACACCAAATAAACAACTAGAGACTGACTAAAATAACATGGGAACTGTGGGAACAGCGAAAGAGCGACAGCAAGTGAGTTCCGGGTCAAGAATGAGCCACATGTGGCAGGGCAGGAAATTCCGTGACTGTGCTGGGCAGAACAGCTTGAGCAAAGTAGTCGCCACAAGCTAGTCCCCTCTGCAAACCAGAGAGAGCAGAGTGGACTAATCTGTGACCCTTTGATTTCTAACCTGTCTAGGGGATACCTGAGGGACTGGTCTTGGGACACCCAAGACAGAGTTCAGACAACCAAAAGTGTCTCACTGCTCAGAAGGGGGGAAATCACCGGAAGCAGCAGGTACGACTTGTGAAAACCATCCTAAAGGTAAATACAGACACAGATGTCTCGGGCAAGTGATCACTGATTGAGGAATACAATAGAACAGCTAACATCCCTAAAATGAGCAAGGGTGTGAGCCTTACAGAGAGGAAGACATTAAAAGCAGCCGTACCAATGGGAGACGTGGGGAGAGAGCACGTGCACAGATGTAGGGACAACACAGGCATGAAAAAAGTGCATGCCAGGCTGATTAGCAAGGGTCTCCCCTACATGAAGCCAGCATGCAAAGCCTGGGAGAGGGGGCTGTTCTTAAAAATATCCAGTTTTCAATAAAAGATCACAAGCCATACAAAGAAGTAGTAAAATGTGGCTCATTCAAAGAGCGAATACATCTCCAGAAACCATCCTTAAAGAAACACTGGCTTGGACTTACTAGCGAAAGGCTTTAAAACAATTGCCTTAAGTATGCTGTAAAGGCTAAAGAAAAACTTGGACAAAAGAAATAAAGGAAATCAAAATATATGAGCAAAATGAGAATATCTACAAAATATTTGGAATTATTAGAAACAATCAAATGAAGGGGCACATGGGTGGCTCAGTGGGTTAACATCTCTGCCTTCGGCTCAGGTCATGATCCCAGGGTCCTGGGACGGAGCCCTGCATTGGGCTCTCTGCTCAGCAGGGAGCCTGCTTCCCCCTCTCTCTCTGCCTCTCTGCCTACTTGTGATCTCAGTCTGTCAAATAAACAAAATCTTTAAAAAAAAGAAGAAACAATCAAATGGAAATTTTGGAGATGAAAAATACAAAACTGAATTAAAAAAGAATTATTTGAGGGGTTCAATAGCAGAGGCAAACAGAAAGGCTCCGCGAACTTGAATATAGGTCCTTGGAAACTATTGAGACTGAAGAGTAAAATGAGAAAAAGAAGAACAGTGAACAGAGCCTGAGAGACTTACGATGGGAGAACATCAAGCTAACCAATATAGACATTATGGGACATGCAGGGGAGAAATGACAGAGAAAAAGGCAGAGAAGTCACTGCAAGAAATAATGGCCACGCATTTCGCAAGTCTGAGGAAAGTCATGGATATAGTAATACAAGCTTAACAAATGCCAAGTAGGATAAAAACAGACCCACACCAAAAGAAGAGTGACTCATCGCATACAGGACAGCCTCTAAAACTATCAGTGGGTTCCTCAGGCAAAAAGGCAGGTCGGAGATTCAATATTAGGCAAATGTCCTGCAAAAATGAGGGAGAAAGAAAGACATTCCCAGATCAACAATAGAAACTGAGAATGTCCATTACCACTAGACCTGCCACTCAAGAAATGCTAAAGAGAGTCTATCCAGTTGTAATTGAAGATGCTAGATGGCAACTCAAAGCCATATGAAGATATCAAATTCTCCAGGAGAGACAAGTACATGGACAAATATAAAAAACTAGCAAAGTATTATTGTAATTTTTAATTGTTTTAATTTAATTTTTAATTAATTTTAAGTTTTTAAGTTTAAATTTAAATTTAATTTTTAATTTTTAATTCTCACTTTTATTGAGAAATTACATACATAACTCCATTTTTATTCTTCTACAAGATTTACAACAAATATCCATGAATATATATTTAAGTATATATAATAATTATAAATCTATGTTACTAAGTACAAAATATATAATGATGTAATTTGTGACATCAGTAAGGTAAGGTTTGGGTGAACAAATAAATATGTAAATAATAAGGTGTGAGTAGAAGCGCTAAAAGAAGGGGTTTTGTATGCAATAAAGTAAATATCAGGTAAAAACAGATTATTATAACTTTTAGATATTATATGCAATCCCCATAGAAATCACAAGGAAAATATATATAGAATTTACAGAAAAGGAAATGAAAATCAAATAAAAATGTATAAATCAAAATGAGTAAAAAAATTAAATACAAAAGAAGACAGTAAAGGAGGAACAAAACATTTAAGACATAAAGACAACAAATAACAAAATGCCAATAATAGGCCATCCTACCATTAACCACTTTAAATGTAAGTGAATTAAGTTCCGCAATCAAAAGGCTTGTATTGGAGGAATGATACAAAAAAACTAAAGCAAAACAAAACAAAACAAAAAACCCAGGATCCAACTTTATTCTATCTATAACATACTCATTTTAGATGTAAGGACACATACATTTGGAAGTAAAAAGGATAGAAAAAGATATTCCATGCAATTAGTAACCAGAAGACCAGGGTTGGGTATACTAATATCAGATAAAACAGACTAAGGCAAGAAGTGTTTCAAGCAATGAAGAAGAACATTATATAATGATAAGAGCTCAATTCACCAAGTGGATATAAGAATTATAAATAAATATGCAACCAACATCAGAGCACCTACATATCAAACTGACAGAACTGAAGGGAGAATTAGATTGATCTAGAATAAAAGAGGGAGACTTCAATACCACATTTTCAGTAACAGAATAATCAGACAGAAGATCAGTAAAAATTAGGGGACCTGAATAAGAGTATAAGCCAATTGGTCACAACAGAGATTTACAAAATACTCCATCCAACAACAGTAGAATACACAGCTTTCTCAAAAATGCATGGAACATTCTCCAGTATAGACCAGATGTTAGCCCATAAAACAAGTCTTTAAAAATTGAGAAAGATGGTGCTCGCTTCGGCAGCACATATACTAAAATTGGAACGATACAGAGAAGATTAGCATGGCCCCTGTGCAAGGATGACACGCAAATTCGTGAAGCGTTCCATAAAAAAAAAAAAAAAAAATTGAGAAAGATGGGGATTAGGAAAAATATCTTTTCTGATCAAAATGAAATGAAACCGGAAAGGTTTCGGAAGGAAAACTGGAAAATCTACAAATATGTGGAAATTGAATAACATTACCTTAAACAACAAATGAGTCAAGGAATAAATCACAAAGGAAATATTAAAATTTATTGAGACATATGGGATTGAAACCACAACCTAGCAAAATTTATGGGATGTAGCAAAAGAAGTGCTAATAGGGAAATTTATAACTATCAATGCTTACATCGAAAAAGTAGAAATATCTCAAAGTCAGCAACCTAACTTTACACCACAAGGAGCTAGGAAAAAAAAGAACAAATTAAATCAAAAGCTAGCAGAATGAAGAAAATAATAAAGATAAGCAAAATAGAGAATAAAAATAAAATAAACAAAATAAGATAAGCAAAATAGAGAATAGAAACAGAGAAAATCCAGAAACCAAGAGTTGAGTCTTCAAAAATCAAAAATTGACAAGCCGTTAGCAATGCTGACTAATTAAAAAAAGAGAATACTCAAAAGCTAAAGGCAAGAGATAATACTCAAACACCTAAGGCAACAATGAAAGCTGGTCATAACGACAGATTTTATAGGTAGGGAAGGATTATAAGAGAATACTGTGAATACTGTATAGTAACAAATTGAATAACAGATGAAATGGATTAATTCCTAGAAATATGAAACTTCACCAAGACTAACCCAAAAAGAAATAGAAATACGAACAGATCCATAATAAGTAAGGCTACAGAATCAGTCATCAGGTCTCCTTACAAAGAAAAACATCAGACTTGATGGCCTCACTGGTGATTTCTACCAAATATTTAAAGAAGAACAAACACCAATCCTCTTAAACATTTCCAGAAATATGAAGAGGAGAGAGAACTCCCTGACTCATTCAATGAGGCCAGCATTACTCCATAATCCAGAGATACTACAAGAAAAGACAACTACCGACCAACATCCCTGATTAAGACCAGTGCAAGAATCATCAACAAAATACTAGCAAACTGAATTTGGTAGCGCATGGAAAGGATTATGAACCATTACCAAGTGGGATTAATTCTTGGAATGCAAGAATGATTCAATATGCAAGAAACAATCAGTGTCATAGGTCACATTACAAAAGGAAGGGTAAGTCACATGATCATCTCGACCGTTGCAGAAAAAGCACTTAACCACATTCAACACCTTTTCATGATAAAAGCACTCAACAGACGAGGAATAGAAGGAACTATGTCAACATAATAAGAGCCATATATGAAAAACCCACAGTGAGCATCATACCCCACAGGGAAAGGTTACAAGCTTTTCCTCTAAGATTGGGAACAATTCAGGGATGCCAGATTTTGTCACTTCTACTAAACATAATACTGGCAGTACAAGCCAGAACCATTAGGCATGAAAGTGATCATTACTGGAAAGAAATAAGTAAAATTATCTCTGTTTGCAGATGGCATGATCTTATATGTAGAAAACCCTTAAGATTCCAGGAAAACAACACTTTTAGAACTAATCAATGATAGGTGACCAAAATCAACATACAAAAATCTGCTACAATTCAATACCCCAGCAATGAATAATTTAAAAAGGAAACTAAGAAAACAATTTCATTTATAACAGCATCATAAAGAATAAAATACATTGGAATAATCTTAGCCAAGAGGTAGTAAGAGTTGTATACTGGTAACTATGAAATGCTGCTGAAAGAAATGAAAGAATACACTTATAACTGGAAGGCTACACCATGTTCATGTTTTGGAAAACGTGATATTTTTAAGACGTTAATGCTTTGCAAAGGGATCTACAAATAATTTTCAACATGGGTGCCAGGATTACTCAACAGGGAAAGGACACTTTTCCCAACAACCGAGACTAGGAAAATTGGATAATAGTATGCAAAGGAATAAAAACGGACCTTCACCTTATACCGTATACAAAAATTAACCCAAAATGAATCAAAGTCCTCAGCATAAGATCTAGGGCTATAAAAACTCTTAGGGAAGAAAAACAGGACAAAAGCTTTATGTGAAATTTGGTGATGATTTCTTGGATAGGACACTAAAAGCATAGACAACATAAGGTAAGATATATAAATTCAAATACATCAAAATTTAAAACTTTTGTGCATCAAAGAATGCCATCAGCAGAGTGAAATGGCAACCCATGAATGACAGAAAATATCTACAAATCACCTGATTCGGGGTTCATCTCCGGAATACATAAAGAACTTTGTACATCCCAACAACAACAAAAAGCAAACACCTTGATTTTAAAATGCACAAAGTACTTCAATAGGCATTTATCCAAAGAAAATATACAAATGCCCAATGAGCATATTAAACGATGCTCAACATCAGAAGTCATTAGGGAAATGCAAGTCAAAACTACAGTGAGAAACCACTTCACACCCTTTGGCTTTTGTTTTTTTT
>PISX010031218.1:0-17708 GCA_004024625.1 Mellivora capensis
GGTGAGGAGAACAGTATCAGCAAAGCCTCCCAAGAACTCTGCTCTGCCTGGTTCAAGGGCAGACTCCAGGGGAGGAAGTATGAGAAATCAGGTGGGAGATATGCGGTGGGGCTAGTGTGGAGAAGCCCTTTCCTTCTCATCTTTCTCCTTCAGCAGAGGTTGCCCCAATGCTGTTGGACACACTGCTAGGCCATAATCAGTGAGAGCTGCCAATGGAGGGAGAGCCAGGCAGCAGAGCTGGACTGCACATATTAGAAACTGGGGATGGGCCAGGGAAGAAGATCATTCTGGACAATATCACCTGGCTGGTAAGTTGAGCCAGCAAAAGGTTGGGAACCTCTGTAAAGAGAAATAAGACCTATGGAGTAGGGGAGGATTGTCAAAGGATAGAACAGACTCCTGAGTCAGTCCACCTGGGTCTAAATCCTGGCTCCATCACTGACTGTGTGGGAGTGAATGCCTTACCCTGAAATAGTCCCTACTTCAATTAATGTAATAGCTGGCCAATAACAAGCACTCAGTAAATTATGGTTATTATTATTATTATTGTCAATAAAATTTGATTATATGCATCCAAATTGTTAATTATCAATTATCATTATCACAAATTAAACTTCAGATTCGAAGCCCCAGAACATCCCTCCATGCACAGCCACCCACACACAAAACACAATTATATTTCCAAAATGCCCCTGGGGCCCAGCCTGACATTACAGACTAATAAAGCTGAGACAAAGCCAGTAAGATATCATAAAAGAAAAGATCCAACAGGCGGAGACTTCTACCATTGTGTTAAATGGGAAATGGGGGTCCAACACATAGAATTATGGCATAGACAGGAAGCCAGGGAACTGGCAAATTTGGGACAAAACCCAAAATACTTCCTGTTCTAATAAAGATCCTTGGAAACTAGATAACAGATACAGCCCATAGCACTTCAACAGGAGAATGATGGTCCAGGAAGTACCCAGTGAACCCAAGGAACTGGACTTGAAAATGTAATTGCATTATTACAATAATTTCAAGAAGATGGAACGGAGAAAGTGCTAACATGTGGGAGTTAGAAGGCCTAGATTCCACAGAGAGTCTGTTAGGATTTGTCCCATATCAGTAGCCCCTGACCATGACATGCATGTCCCTCCACCACCTATAGGGACTTATGACCATGACCCACTCTGTCTGGAGCCTAATCTCACTCCTAAAGTGAATGTGTATCAGGATAGGAAATAAAGCAGAGAGAGTCAGTAAATGAAGTGCTGGAAAATGTCTGCTGCCTTTCAAAGTTAGCAGGTTATTGTTACTTACCTAGAATGGTGAGGAGAGCAGCCAGAGTATAGAGAGGAAAATGTTTGAACAGGGAGTGTATATAGCCAGGGAAGCTGGCATTTAGGGTGTTGTATTAGTTATCTATTGTTACACAATAAATTACTCTAAAACTTAGTAGCTTAAAACAACAATAAACATTGTCTCAAAGCTTCTGTGGGTCAGGAACTCAGGAACAGCATGGCTGGGTAGTTCAGACCTAGAGTCACTCAAGAGGGTGGAGTTAAGGTCTTGGCCAGGGTTGTGGTCACCTGACAGCTTATCTAAATCTAGAGGACCTGTTTCCAAGATGGCTTCCTCATTTGGATGGCAAGTCAGTGCTGGCTGTTGTCAGGAGGCCTCAGTTCTTCCCCACAAAGAACTCTCCCTAGGGTTGCTTGAATGTTCTAACAATAGAGTAGCTGATTTCCTCCAGAGGGAGTGATCCCAAAAGAGTATGGTAGAACTGCAACATCTTTCACCATCTAGCCTCAGAAGACATATACCATCATCTTCTTTCTTCATCAGTTATGGTTGGTTACACAGACCAGCCATAATTCAGTGTGGATGGGAACGATACAAGGGCATGGATACCAAGAGGAAAGAATCACTAGAGGGCCAGCTTGAAGGCTGGCTACCACGGATGGAGTCCAGACATGGAGGGCTGTGGGGCCCGGTGAGATTAATTGGCTTTAGGGTTGCAAACAGAACTCAACATGTAAATACACTTCATGGACTCACAGGTGTATTTGGGTTCCCCAGTAGAGTTATGTCAGGCCCTCAGCACCAGTACCTCTTCCTGCAGACTTTGAGGTGGATGCAGAAAGAGGCCTAGCAATGTGCAGAATTTTTTCTGTGAGGACCATGGACTAGGACAGGCTGAGACCTGCTGCATAGCCCCATTGTTGAGCCTATTTCAAACACAGACCCCTGGAAGATACACAATGACTGGACCTAGAAACCTGTGTGACAAGATAGAAGTAGCATCCTTATCAGAATGTAAGGGGTGTGCTTACCCTGATTCGGTGGGACCTTAATGATTAGAGTTTACCTCTTTGGACCTCTGAGATTTTGTTTTTTCCAATAGTAAAATATGCAATTTGAGGGAAATGTTTTTACTTTTCAATTTTGTGTGTCATAAATCTATAAGGGCTTAAAATGGCATATACAACGTCTGAAGATCTGAATTGAATTTGTGGAAAACAACTAGAATTTTCTGGTTAATCATCTTTTGAGAAATTCTCCGCTGCTGCCATCTTGTGGCCACTTAGAATAATAATAACTAGAGTGTTGACTTTGGTCTTCGGAATCCCCCACCAGACAAGGCCCAGAGTTCCTCCTCCTACATCCATCCAATGGTCTTCTGGATTCTGAATGAACATTTCCTATGCAGGTTGCCAATCTGCAAGGCTGTCTATACCAACTTTGTAAATACTTAAGTATTAGAAAGTTCTTTCTGATACTGAGATAAATTCTGCCTTGGTCTCATTTCCATCCAATCAGTCCTTTTTTAATTGTCTATGTTGGTTTTTTTTTTTCATATTCGAAGGCAGTTGCTTATCACATTTCCACATTTTTTATTCCTAGACTAAGTATTTCAGCTCCCTTGTCCCTCCTTAGATGATACGATTTCCAGAGGCCTTATTATCCTGTGCTTCTCTCTCAGGTCAGGTTCCCTAGAAGAAAAATCTGAAACAGGGGTTCTAGTGGAAGTCATTACTGGAGGCGAGCCCTCGGAGTACACCTGTAGGGACATGCGGGATGCCAGATAGGGCAGGGGACAGAGCTGAGCAAGAATGTGGACTCAGCTGGAGACGAGCCTGTGGATGATCCCCAGGGGAGCTCTGGAGCACAAATAGTACCCCAGAGATCTCAACACGAGACATGTGGCTTCAGCCTTTTGTGTTCTATGTCACTCAGTCATTGGCTTTGGGAGTGTGGGGAGTTAGGAGCAACCTTCCTCAGTAAAGTGATTCCTGTTCCCATTGTAAAGGGTTCTCAGGATTAGGATAGAGCTGGGCGCTGTTAGCAGCCAACAGTCATGGCTTGTGGGGAATGGGTGCCTAGGAAAGGGATCTGTCTACCTTCTGCTAAGATCCTGTCTCAGTCGTAACACCCAGACCAAGATCACATACTCCAGATGTGGTCTGTCCTGTACAATTCGAGGGGGGCATCAAATCCCATTCTTCTTAGCCCAGGATCCATAGTTTAGGCTCACACTGGGGCTGTGCTAATCTAACCCCTAAGATATTTTTCACATAGAATTGTTCCCAAGCCAAGTGCCTTCCATCAGTGTGAAGGCACAGGGATACCAGAAGTGACAGCACTTGTATTGCTTTAAAAATCATGTTGATGTTTTAAGGTCACATTCTAGCTGAGTTCTTTTTGAACCTAGATTTTGTCACCTAGCCCAGCCTTGGTGCTGTTACCCACAGATATGATAAGTGTATCTCTTTGGTGACTTTCAACTTTCTTGTCCGCTCTTGACACTTAACAGTTGGTCATCTCTCAGTATCTGGCTTTTCTGAGGTCTGGCTCATTGCCCCTGCCTGACCATTCCTGTTCTGTTGCTGTAGCCCATTCAACATCCCCTTTTAACTTTGGTTAAAAATGGATAGGAGTAGGCCTGAAGCCAGGGCTCAAGAGAGTCTGTCAAGGTCTACCAGAAACCTGCATTTGAGATAAGCAAAGAGCCAGGAACCCAGCTAGGTTTCCAGGCCATACTGAGTGACAACACTGAAAGCTTAGGGATACCAACACAGTAGCCTTGAGCCTTTGGGTAGCTTGACAGGAGGTGGAGTGGTGTCTGAGAATAACATAGGGAATATATTCAACTAATATTAAACTTACTTAAATGCATTGCAGAGCCAAGTATGATTGCCTTGAATTTTATGACGTGTAGAGAATTACCCTTCATAATTGACCTCCTTAATTGTCTAGGATAATGTTTTCCACGTATCCAACTGTAACATTACTTTCAGTGTCAGATCCACAGAATGCAGGCAGCAAGATGCTTTCTCCTTCCCTCTAGCCATGAGCTAGGATGGGGAGGTCACCCTCATCTGTGATCCTGATTGAGGTGTGGGTCACAGACTGTTCCCCAGGCCTCCATCAGTGGAAGGAACACAGGCTGTCAGAGGTCCCGCTACCATATTTATCTCTGCCAGCCTCATCCAGAACTAGTAAATCCTTTCCCCCGAGAGGGCACATATGAAATGAGTCACCATGAAAGGCTGATCAGTTAGGAAAGGTCAGGGACCTCCTAAATTCACATCCTGTACCCTAGAGATATGTGTGTCCCTTTCATCCTATGGGAAACACTGACTTGCAGCATATACTCTAGAGACTCATCTAACTATTCCCTGGTAATTCTATCCTCCAGGCCCTGAGTCACTTCCAGACCAAAGACCTAAAAACTTTGAGGATAATGAGACACAGTGGAAACCACAGTAGAAACTTACTGTATTAATTACCTTTGAATTGTGGAATGCCTTTTTTCCCCTTCCCTAGTTAGAGCCATGGAGCTTTAAGCATAACAAATCCTCTATTTGCTACTCTGTTCACCAAATTCAGTAGGTCTTTACATACTTGGGCTGTCTTTACAAAGCAACTTAAATTGTGGTTTTCACAGCAAGCAGAGATTCCAGGAATGAGGAATACACTCCTCCAAATGCAGACACAAGGCATATTCCATACTGGGATGATTCAATCCAGGCCCTTGATTTCAGAGTCACTATGTCTGTCTACATTTAAAACAGGTGATTATTTTTAACTAGGCAAAAGCATTCAAGATAGAAACGGTCACAGTGAAGACTAAGTTCCCTTCTCATTCCTTCCCTTGGTTCCAGTTCTGTTCTCCAGATGTAAATGTTATTGCCAGTTTCTCATGCATCTTTAAGCAGGACTAGCCTTCTAAGTATATGTTCATTGTGCTGTATGCATCGTATATTCATAATTCTTTGAAATAATATTCCAGTAATATCTTAAGAAACCTGTGTTCACGTCACCTGTCTTAAATGGGGTTTCCTCAAAAACAGAGACTGAAGCAAGGAAGGACTTGGGTGAAGCACTGAATTAGGGTGGTGGTCGATTACAGCATGAAGGAGTAAAGACAAAAAAGAAGGGAGAAGAACTAAGATAGGAACATCTGCAGTGAAGGCAGAATCAATAATTGTATTTTGGAAGGGCGCCTGGGTGGCTCAGTCAGTGGACCTGCCTTTGGCTCAGGTCATGATCTCAGGGTGCTGGAATCCAGGCCCACATCAGGCTCTCCTGCTCAGCGGGCAACCTTCTTTTCTCCCTCGGTCTCTCCCTCTGCTTCTCTCTCTCTCTCTCTCTCTCTCTCTCTCATATAAATAAATAAAATCCTTAAAAAGGAATTTTATTTTGGATATATTAAATTTTGAAATGATTTTTAGGCATCCAATGAAACATTTAAGCAGGCCGTTGGCAAAAAGAGTCAAATGATTCGCATGGAGCTGATTATTGTCTCGCTGCTCTAGCAACAGGTCCCTCCTCTGCCATAATCCCGGTCACTCCCCAGGCTTTCTCTCCCTGGGACTGATGTCCGTTAACTCGACCCTGAGCATTGTATCAGACTCCATTTAGCGCTGTCGGGAACATAAACAGCGAGGCTTTACTGTTGGTGGCCGCTGCTCTCCAGATGCCAGAATCACCCCCGAGACCTTTTATTGAGTTTAAAAAAAAAAAAAAAAAAAAAGGTCCCAGATGCCGCTTCTCTTTTTCAGTACATTAGCTCATCAGGGGGAAGCCACTGCCACACTCATTTATTTTTCATGAAGTGTTGCAGCAGGAATCGGGGATTCGGCAAGTGAAGCCGAACGTCATATTAATAATGCATGCTAAGTACCACCGACAGGCACTCTCGTCACGTCACCGAGACTGTGACCAGAGAGGCGTCCGGCGGCAACACGGTCACGCGCCGCATCCCTTCCGCAGGGAGACGAGTGGTGAAGGGGCCGGGGCGGAGCCTGCAGCGCTCGGCTTCGCTTAGAGAAATTAACGAGCACAAGAACCATCCGAGGGTGACTCTAATTCTTTCCCGGCGGTCTTTCCTGACAACGACCGGGCCCCCGAGTCTGCGATTATCAAGCCCTCTCATTGATTTTCATGTAGGTGGCTCACAGCACGTCCTAGGAGACGCTGGCCTGAAGAAACCCACAACCGACGCTGTGGTCGTCTGGCTCCCGGCTCGGACACGCATAAGCTAAGCGGTCCCCGGTAGGCACCCTTCTCTGCTCCGCCCCGTGCTCCGGAGAGGCGGGCCGTCCACCCACAGAGCGGGCCTGATTGGTCTATGGGAATCACGGTTTCCCCCCCCCCATTCAGGGATTGGTTTAGATATGGCCATGTGATGCAGTTCTGACCAATGAAACTGAGGAGAAGGCCGCAGGAGGCTTCTGGGAAAGATTTTCTCGCTCTTAAGCGCTTGGGTGGCTCAGTGGGTTAAGCGTTTTGCTTTTGGCTGAGGTCATGGTCTCAGGGTCCTGGGATCGAGCCCCGCATTGGGCCCTCTACTTAGCAGGGAGCCTGTTTCCCCCTCTTTCTGTGCCTGCCTCTCTGCCTACTTGTGATCTGTGTCAAGTGAATTAAAAAAAAAAAAAAGTGTAATAAAATCCCCCCCACGCCCTGCCCCGGACTTGGCACCGGGGCGTGGAGGCTGGCACCGGGATAGCCGCCTTGTGACAATGAGACGGAGACCAGTGCGAAGGTGAAGCCCGCCCACAAAGGGGGCACAGTGGCAAGATGGCATTGAGTCATAGAATTATCCTGGAGCTGTCCTATCCTTGGACTTCCAGGTATTTCCTTGTTTAGCCAGATGAGTTTGGGATTCTTTTATATTTTCCGCTAAAAACATTCTGACTGGTCCTGAATTCGTATGTGCACTTAAAAAAAAAAAAGATTTTATTTATGTATTTGAGAGAGACAGAAATAGCAAGAGAGAGAGAGAGAGAGCAGGAGTTAGGAGGAGAAGAAGAAGCAGGCTCCAGGCTGAGCAGGTACCCCGATGCAGGGCTCAACCCCAGGACCCTGGGATCATGCCCTGGGCCAGAGGCAGAGGCTTAACGAACTGAGCGACCCAGGCGCCCCTCTGGGCACCTTTGATTCAGGGTTTAAGCTTTCTGTAACCTACTGTTGAATAATTGTAACATAACATCTCCGTGGGCTCCCTAGAAGCAGATTCTGAGATGAGTTTGAGTGTACCTGATTTATTGAGGTTGTGATCTCGGACAACCCAGTAAAGGAGGAGGGAGTGAGAGAGGATAGGGAAAGGGAAGACACAAGTAGTCTCAGGCAAAGTCTGTCCTTGGCCTGGTCCATGGCAGGTTCTGGATCTGCAAAGTCTTATATGGTAACTACCACCTACATGTAGCTATTTACATTTACATTCATTAAAAGGAATTAAAACTTAAAATTCAGTTCCTTAGTCTCCTATCAAGTACTCAGTAGCCACATGGGAGCCAGGGGCTCCCGCATCAAACAGAGCAAACAGAAGCATTCCCATCGTCACAGAAAATTCTACTGGACACACGGTTGCCCCACCTTGATGCTTTTGCGCTGCAGTGTTGCTCTGTCATTGCTGCCCTGCGGGGTGACACAACCCCTCCAGGGAGATCCTAGGAGGTGGCTGCTGTAAGCCCAGGGCAATTCCCCAGGGCAGAGCACCTGCAGCGGCAGCACCCACAGCGTCTCCAGACTGGCCATTAGGTAAAGGGACCTAAGTGAAGTACCAACAATGACGACCACAGTGGTGTCAAGCAGGCATGAACTGGGATGCAACACTTGTGGCAGAGTGATTAGGCAACATCACTTCCCTGCTAATCCAGAATCTGGGAACTCACCATCTCTTGGGATTACTACTAGGGAGCACCTTTGGTCCATATCCACCTCTGGTTCAGATGTGTACCAACTCCAGAGACACTCAGATTTCAGGGGCGGGGGCGCAATGGAGGCTCAGAGAGCAGCCTCAAGGGAGAAAAGCACATGGCCCGGTGAGTAAGAACTGTGCCCTGTTAGGAAGAACGTGAGGGAATAAATTATTAGTACTCATTTTCCTATGTGTTACCTCTGTCTACTCCTTGTTTACTTCTTCCTCTGACACCATTTTTTGTAGTGCCATCTTCTATAAAGAGAATAGCAGATACTTCAGTCTTTGTCTTGCATGGTTTATCAAAATGTTTTATTATTGCTGCTTTAGAAACATTTCTTCTAGCCCCACAGTTTGTTAGGGAAAGTGACATATTTTTAACTTCATCCTAGGTTCCTTGATCAGGAGTTAATTCTTCCCTAGGGGGAAGCCCTGAGATAACACAAGCCTGTGATTTCACTCTTTCCTTGACCTCCCCGTAGCTGCTGCCAGAATGGCCAGTCTAGCTCAGCTCAGGTCTTCACTGCCCTGAGGACCTGTTCCATCACTGGTTTGGTCCATGAAGGCAGGAGGAGGTGGGGGAACAGGAGGAGGTGCCATGAACCTAAGTCATATTCACCCCTGAGCAGGAAGCAGAGGAGCTTCTCATTCCAGATTCTTCTCCTTGGATCAAAGAGACTAAGTGACCATAGCAGTGTTCTATTCACATTCCCTCAGTGCACACCTGCCCAACTTCCAACTGTGGGCACCTGCAACTTTGTCTGAGGGCTGTACTCTGGCCACTGAAGGCCATTTTGCTCACCTGTGTGGTGTCCAGGAATTGCTCTCCCTCCCCTCACCCGACCCTCACTTCCCACTACTCTTCAACCAATGATTAATAGAAGTTAGTGTATAAATACCAAAGCTCCTCTTCCCTTGAATAGGATACTTCAGCATGAATCTACATCGGCTCCAAAAGCCCCATCATGAGTGAGCTCCAGTTGTCCTCATGGTAATTGGCTTGATAATGTCTGAGCTCCCTTTATTTGACTGCTTTTCCCATACTGTCTCACTTCCCCTCTTACTGGTGTTTATTTGTTTGTTTTTGTTTTGTTTTGTTTTTTAGCTCCTAAATGAACTACTTGCCCTTGAATCCTTGTCTCAGCATCTGCTTCCGGGGGAATTCAACAAAGATCCTAGGTAAGGTCTACCAGGCCAGTTGTCATTGAGGACTGCTGTCCAACCTGAGCCCTAGGACCATCATCAGGGCCCAGGGACTGGACTGGAATGCTTTGTCTCCATCTCTGTGGAATAGTTTTATTCTGGAGTGAAGATTACTATCAAGTGTATACACTTGTACACTTACACAGTAAGTGAGGCATACAACATGCCAGTTTCTCCATATCACTTCCCCCCCATCACTCTTATTATTTAAAAAACTGATACTTTGTTCTCCAACTCCTACTGTTTATCTCTCAGTTGGCTCAGAACTTGAAAGGAGAGTAGGAGGTTATTAATTGAGTCTCCTGAAACTGTTGCAATAAGCATGGTAGAAAGGTAGCAATTCAGGAGCAAAATCCAGGTAGATGGGCCAGAGGGTGGTTAGATGCTGGCCACTGGCCTGAGGGGAGTAGTGAATCTACAGTCCACAGAGCAGGAGGCCGACTGAGGTAGTAGGTGGCATACCGGAGCGGAATAAGAATTCAGGATCAGAGACAAGGCAAAAGCCAAAAAACCAGAGCGCTTGGGGATGCTGGGGAAGCGATTCTGTTGATGAGACCAGAGCTCATTTGCCAGAACTGGATCACTGCAGCCAGAGTGGGGTAATACCATCCGTGCTAATGCATAGCTTATGGGACCCAAGCTAATCACAGGCCTCCTGTATCAGGCTATGATTAGGCCTGGGGACAGGAGGCTGGGCTGCAGCTGTGGGCAGAAGAGAAACAACAAGTATGGAAACAGGCTGATACTGATCCATTCTGCAACTGGATATTTCAAAGACTAGCGGGGTGCCTGAGTGGCTCAGTGGGTTAAGCCTCTGCCTTCGGCTCCTGGGATCGAGCCCCACATCAGGGTCTCTGCTTGGTGGGGAGCCTGCTTCTCCCTCTCTCTCTGCCTACTTGTGATCTCTCTCTCTGTCAAATAGATAAATAAAATCTTTAAAAAAATAAATAAAAGGCTAGCTCAGTTCTATCCTTCTTGTCTGTAAAGTGGCAATACCGTGCTTTGTTAAGCTCAGAGAGGAAAATGCCATTCTTTAGGCTCTTTTCTCAGATTTTGCAGACATTGACTTTAGAAAGCTCTCTTGCTTTTCTTGTATCTTTCATCTTCTCTGTCAAGGTTCATGAATCATGAGGGCACTTCAGCTGCTCTAAATGACCTCAAATCGGTCCTGTTCCAGACAAGTTAGAGAGCAGATATCCAGGTCAGGGCTCTGTCATTTACAAGGGATGGAACCTAGGGTCTCATGAAGTGGAACTGTGGACTCATTGCCAGTAGGACTCTCTCTCCATTCAGTTCTCAACACCCTTTGTCCCACTTTCTTTGTATGTTCATCTTATTCTTTCCACAGGCAAGTGTTTATGACACTTTTAATACCCAGCACCTTTAATCCCCAAGTTTACCAATGTAAGTGGAAAGAGTTCTGTGTTCCTGGGAAGGACACTGATAGGCCCTGCCTAGACCTTATGCCCATTTCATGGCCCAGCATATAACAGGCAATCACTAAATATTCTTGAATGGACAAATAAGGTTATCATGGCCCATGTGGCAGATATAGCCCCATTGTTATATATTAATAAATTGTAGTTAATGTTTCTATCTCAAGATACTGGTTCATGTTCACGCACTTGCATCCCAGAGATGTCTGTTCTTGATGTGTTGAGGAAACAGTCTCTGAGCCTGCAAGACTGAAAGTTTTGCTAAATTCAGCATGATAAGTAAATGCCACCCTGGGAGGTCTCCTGGACCACATTCTGCTCTACTTTCTCAGATGTCAGCCTGGACTATGCTGTTGATGGAATATGTGCCTTTTGCTGTGTGCATCTCTACACTGAGAAACTAACTATGAAACATAGTTTTCAAAGTTATCTTTACAACATTGTTGTGAAGTCATTGTCGGATAAGGTCTTATGGTCTCTATTCAATAACTAGGATAGTCCAAGCATATAGAAGGTAGGTCGGTGTTTTCCAGGATTTCTTTTCCAGAATGTGAGCTCCTTGAGTGTCCATGAAAAGGGGTTCCATAGTCAATTTTGATCAGGAAATCTTTGATTGATTCACAATGCATGTTACTATATTAAAGGTTCTGAAAGTACAGTTATGAAACCTATATGAACAGAGCTTTTTTTAACGTTGAGCAAAAAGATTTTGCAAAACTATTGATGCTAAACCTTCTGGTTCTGCATCCATCTTCTCTTGTTGCCTCCTGTTTTCCCAGACTATCTCTTTCCACCTAAAACCCGTCCCTTCACCTATGCCCAGCATCTTATCTCCTTCCTTCCCCATCCTCCGGAATCTTCTTTTCTTTTTTTGCTGCAAGAAAACTTGTATTGTTTCTATTTGATCCAGGGCTTGGGAGGGTTCCAGTGTGGTTAAAAAGCTTCTTTATAGCTTCAGGGAGAAGCTCGGGCAGAAGCCCTGACACCAGGGGGAATACCAAAGGGGCCACTGAGCCCCCAGGGCACATAGTTATGCTTGGAGGTGAGCCTTATGGAAGGGATACTCACCCACCCAGCGTGGGGGCAGGCCACCCTACTCAGGTGTGTCAAATGGTTGACCATCTTCTTGATGAGTTTCACCTCCTCATCTAGGAAGTGGTTTTCTAGGAAGTTACAGAGATGAGGGTCTGCCTGGCCAGAACCCATCGCATGCAGATCCAAAAGGTCCTGGTTCAGGTTCTCCTCCTGGATCATTGCAGTTTCCCTGGTGTCCAGGCTTTTACCCTACTTATCCTGGGATGACTTCTGCATGTCATGGAAGAGGGCATGGACTCTGCCCTTGTGGTGCTCCTTGACCAACTCCAGGAATAAGTGGCTTACATTCTCCAGAGCCACATCATGGAGTTGAAATAGAAGCCCCGAGAGAGAGGTAGGGATGGGAGGCCCACAGATGCATGTTGATAGGTGGTTGACAGTGGTGGAATTCTACCTTGGTGGAATAATTCTGACAAATCTGGGAGTTCATGGTTGGTTGGCAATAAAAAGCTATGTGTACACACACACACACACACACACACATGCACATACACAACTGTGTTCACTGATCTCAGAGACAGAGGATGGCTGAGATGATGGCACAGCTGGAAGAGAGGTTGGATTGTTCTTGGAGGCTGAAAGAAAGCATGTCCCTGGGTCCCATCCAAACACTTGAAGCACGAGATCTGGGGGATGGCCAGGATGCATCCCTTTTTCTCTTTCTGGATCAACACCTTCTCCGTCCTGGATCTTTGCAATCAACATTTACACAAACTCAAGAGCCTAAATCCTTGCTTTCAATGTGGTCAATGAACCAAGATCCTTGACATCACCTAGGAGCCTGCTCCAAAAGCAGAATCTCAAGCTCCAGCCCAGCCCGCTAATTGTCTGCAGTTTAACACAATCTCCAAGAGATCTGTATGCTCATGAAGAATGCTCTAAACCACAACCAAGATCTTCTGGTAAAAATGCCAGTCAGATCTTATCTAATCTCCACCAGAAACATCATGTTCTCCCAGATTCTTTCCCACCCTCCATCCCTTCCATAACTGCTAGTTTCCTAAACTGAGTTTTCCAAGGACCCTCTTTGGCAAATGCTGGGCAGTCACTGATCCCAGCTTTATGACAGCACCTGACTCCCTTGCCCTTGAGGATTCTGAGCTCAAATCAGAGCAAATCAGCTGCAGAAATGACATTCTCAGAGTCAGTCATTTTCCAGTTTGTTCTCAGGTCTACTTTCCACTCTTATTTTGCAAGGGGCTGACCCTACAACTGTCTTTCCAGGCTCCATTGCCAGCTTCCACCAGTGCAAGATTGAGGGTGGGAGGAGAGGAGGGTCTCCATGGAGGCAACACCACTTTTGTGGTTCTGGCCCTGCTCCTGGACTGTTAACACTGCCTCCTGCCCTTGGTCCTCCAAACCCAGGGATTGCTCTTACAATCCTGCTCTTGTTAATCTCCCTGTGGTGTCACCATCCTCTGTCTGGCTTTTTGGTTTTCCCAGTACTTATATAGCTAGTCCCCGACACCTGAGATGGGTTATGCTTTCCCAAGTGAATACTCTGACTGACTGATACCTGGAAGTATCAGAAAATGGAGTTTGGGGGAGGGAGAACATTTGAGAAATAGGCAAATTCTCTTTTTCCTTTTTTTTAAGGTTTTTATTTATTTGAGAGAGCGTGTGCGAGAGAGAGGAGGGGCAGAGAAAGAGAGAGAGAGAGGGAGAATCCCAAGCCCAGACGCTGGCCAAGTGTGAAGCCTGATGCGGGGCTTGATACCATGACCCCAAAGCCCATGACCTGAGTTGAAATCAAGAGTTGGATACTCAACCAGTTGAGCCACTCAGGGCTCCTAGAGAAATAGGCAGTTCTACTTGACTCAATAGACAACCTTGAAGTCCAGGCCCATGTAATGGGGCCCAGGAGGCAATGTCAGCGTATTTGTGTCATGAGTTCTTACCTGCCATCATCCCAATAGCACTTTCCTTTGAAAGCTTGCAAAGTCTTGCACTCGGGGGGTTGTGGGAAAGTTTTATTTTATTTTTTAATTTTTTAAAAAGATTTTATTTATTTATTTGACAGACAGAGATTACAAGTAGGCAAGAGAGGCAGGCAGAGAGAGAGAAGGAAGCAGGCTCCCTGCAGAGCAGAGAGCCCGATGTGGGGCTCTATCCCACGAACCTGGGATCATGACCTGAGCTGAAAGCAGAGGCTTTAACCCACTGAGCCACCCAGGTGCCCCGTGGGAAAGTTTTATGAATAAGGAAAAGGGCATTTAGAGAGGACAATCAATCTCCCTACACGTGAGTGACTCTGTCTGGTTGTAAGTCACAAATAAATCAGCGCTGTTGTGTAGTTGTCTGGTCTGGGGTTGGGTCAGAGGAGTTGTCCAACAGAAACCTCTTCATCTAACAGGTTGGGGAACAACTTCTTTCAGCTGCATGCATAACCGGTCTGGGTTGGACCAGCTGCTGAGTTGTCATAGTTGGTGGTTGGGGCCTATTGTCAAATGTCAATATTTTCACAGTCATCCCACATTGCCAAGATACAGCTCACCCTGGCATCTATCCCTTGGCCCTGGGAGGACAGGCAATTCTTTCATACATAATGGGAAAAGATACAAGAGAGACTGTCTTTTTCTCTCAAAGACTGTTCAAGCAGAACACCAGTGCACTCTGAATAATGCCCTTTCACATGGAAAAAGAATAGAATTCTAGAATCACATACTCTGGGAACAGTTAGAGATGGTAGTTTACTGAGTATGATTTTTGTAAGAAGATTCTGTAAGGAAATGTAAGCCTCAAAGTCAGAAATAAGCAGTGTATTTACTCAGAACATTGCATGTTTGTATGTCTACGTGTATGTGTTATCATCCTTCAAGTGTCCCATGATTAAGATGATAATTATACTCTGCCTGGAAATATGGACAGAGCTAAGGCTGAGAGTGCAGGGCAGGTAGGAACGCAGGGATTGGGACACTCACCAACCAAGGTGTTTCTCCATTCCTTTTCCTCTGGAGGTTAAACCAGGAACTGCCAGTCCTTGGGCACTCCTCTTGGGGAGCTGCCGAGCAGGTGTTTGGGGGCGTGGTCTAAGGTGACAGCACTCTCTGGGAAGGAATGCTTCTTTACCTTTCCCAAGCTGAAGACACAATTTGACCTGGAGATGAGGCGGTAGAGTTTTTGGCTGAGACTAGAGACCCCAACTATCTGCCACTCTCCTGGCTGCCATGGAACCATGGAGGGCAGCTGGGGGTCATTACCCCTGGTAGAAGGTGGGCACACATGGTTTCTCCTCTAAAAGTCTGAAAGATGCAGCCACGGGGATCCCAGCCCTTCACAAATAGGCGACACTGGTCCCTGAGTTGAAAAAGCAGGCCTAATTATTTTATTTTATTATTATTTTAAAATTTTATTTATTTATTTGTCAGAGAGAGAGAGAGAGAGAGAGAGTTACACACAAGTAGGCAGAGAGGCAGGCAGAGGCAGTGAGAGAAGCAGGCTCCCTGCCAAGCAACGAGCCCGAGCCCGATGTGGGACTTGATCGATCGATCCCAGGATCCTGGGATCATGACCTGAGCTGAAGGCAGCGGCTTAATCAGCTGAGCCACCCAGGTGTCCCAAGGCCTAATTATTTTAATAATGCCTCATTGACTTTGATTTTATTCATCTCTTCCTATAGGAGCCTCATTCCTGCAAACCCTGGCTAAGATACAGATCCTTAGCTTTTATATTAAAAACAAATTTCCATCATTAGGAAAATGTCACTTAAAAAGTCTGTATTTTTTTAGCCTTTTTTTTTTTTAAGCTCTGATTGGCTTTATTAAGCAATTCATGAATCAGGCAACATCCCCGTCTAAGCAATAGAGAGAGGCTCCCTGGCTCTGATTTTCTTAAATTACAAGTGGGATCCTTTGAAAATTGATGACAGGAAAAGCCGTATTATTTACAATTCCTTTCCTTCTTCTGCCTATAAGGAGGCAGTCCCTAGTAACCAGAAGTTCTACTGTTTGCTAAGTGCAAAATCAACTTCCCTATAACAATTGCCTCTCCTGCCCATGAGGTTAAGTGATAGATGTGGGAATGCAAGATTAGAGAGGTGGGGCAGAGGAGGCTCTACTTCAGGAATGAAACAGAAGTGGCTGGAAGCCCAGGCAGGGGAAGCTGAGCCAAACAGGGCTGACATATGTGAGGGTTAGGGGAGTGGATTAAGACATCCATCCAGTTTGGGGAGAAAAGATCTATTTAATAAAATGATTCAGAGTAAAAAATACTGTGCACTAGAATATGCAAACCATAACCTGTGTTCACCTTAGGATATCTAGATTCTGGAAATTCTATATTCTGCAGTGAAATATCCAGTTTTTGCTGTTGCATAGAGAGGAGTCTTTTCCTTTGGAGAGTCAGTTGGAGTAGTATCTTGTTCTGAGATGCAGGCAGGAAGGGGACAGTGCATGCCTCTGGGGCTCATCCCCATGGTTATATAAAAATATTATATATATATATGTATATATATATATATGTATATATATATATCTTAGATATTCAAAACATACCAAAACACACAAAGTAAAAAGTGAAATTTGCACTCCCCCTGTTTTGATTAATTATACTGTTCAGTGTTAACCCATCCACAACTAATAGTTTGGTATGTATCCTTCAATATTTTCCCCAAGCATTTGTGGATACATAAATGATTGATTAATTATTTGGTTCAAAAAGAATTTGAGGTTGAAAACAATTTCCCTTTAAAATTGTAAAGGTAAGGGCGCCTGGGTGGCTCAGTGGGTTAAAGCCTCTGCCTTCGGCTCGGGTCATGATCCCAGAGTCCTGGGATCCAGCCCCGCATCAGGCTCTCTGCTCAGCAGGGAGCCTGCTTCCTCCTCTCTCTCTGCCTGCCTTTCTGCCTACTTGTGTCTGTTAAATAAATAAAAATAAAATATTTTTAAAAAATAAAAATAAAATTGTGAAGGTAGTGTTCCATTGCCAACCTCTTTTTGAACATGTTCCAAATAATTTTTGAATGGGTAATACACGCTTGGGATCTGAGTTCAAAAGATAGAAAAACATGTGGAAGTAAATATCTTCACCTTTGATACTTCCTGCTGCTTAGTTTCCTTCACTGGTAATAACCACCGTCCTTTGTTTTTTGTGTATCTTTTGAGATGTATTTTTTGATATCTATGGCTTCATAATATATGCACCCGCATATAAGTAGAAACATATGAAATTACCATTTTTGAAGTTAAAAAATCAACAATTCCATGAGATTCAACATAACATATATGTACATATGAATACAATTTTTTTGAACATTTTATTTATTTACTAGAGTGGGAGAGAGAGCATGTGGGTGGGAGAGGGAAAGGCAGGCTCCCCACTGAGCATGGAGCCTCATGTGGGGCTCGACACAAGGACCCAGAGACCATGACCTGAGGTGAGTCAGATGCTTAACTGGCTGAGCCATCCAGGCGCCCCACGAATACAACTTTTAATGGCACTAAAAGCATGCTGTATACGGTGTAGTGCACCTTGATACCTCAAACAAAAAATCTTGAGATCTTCCCATATCCGTATGCATAGAGCTGCCTCATTCTTTTTAAACTTTTGTGTCTATTATTCTCATGGTAAACTATTATTTTTTTTTTAATTTTTATTTATTTATTTATTTGTCTGAGAGAGAGAATGAGAACACAAGCAGGCAGAGTGGCAGGCAGAGGCAGAGAGAGAAGCAGGCTCCCCGTTGAGCAGGGAGCCTGATGTGGGACTCGATCCCAGGACCCTGGGATCATGACCTGAGCCTGAGGCAGCAGCTTAACCGACTGAGCCACCCAGGCATCCCTATT
>PISX010031219.1:0-17698 GCA_004024625.1 Mellivora capensis
TTTTTTTAAAGATTTTATTTATTTGCCAGAGAGAGAGAGAGTACACACAAACAGGCAGAGAGGCAGGCAGAGGCAGAGGGGGAAGCAGGTTCCCCGCTGAGCAAGGAGCCCGATGCGGGACTTGATCCCAGGACTCTGGGATCATGACCTGAGCCGAAGGCAGTGGCTTAACCAACTGAGCCACCCAGGCATCCCGAGACAAGTGTTCTTGAACTTTGCTTCCGTACCGTCACACTTCAAATAATTACTGCTGTTCATATATTGAGCCAATACTCAGATTTCCCCAATGGTATCATAAATGTTCTTTTTCAACTATTTCTTGAAATCAGGATCAAATAAGGTTCAACCATTCTCATTGGCTATTGTCTCTTTTAGCCTGCAGATTCCCCTCCCTCTTTTTCTGCCCCCCACCCCTACTTTTCCTTGCATTTATTTGTTGACGATACCTGTTTCCCACACTCACCATCTTGCTCACTGCATACTATGGCATCACGTACCATCTTCCACCACCTTCTGCAGTTCCTAAATTGGTATTTAGATATAAAAGCTTGATCAGGTTCTACCCAAATCTGGACAAGAGCATTCCATAGGCATTCTTGTGTCTGTTTCCATCAGGAGGACATCATGCCTTGTCGTCTTTGAGCAATATTGGGGGCCCTTGGTCATCATTGCTTAGATCACGTGCTTTGATAGTTCTTACAATTCTATTATTCCTTCTTGAGGAATTAGTAGAATACTTCTGTTTGATGTTTTGTTTTTTTTTTTAAGATTTTATTTATTTATTTGACAGAGAGCTCACAAGTAGGCAGGGAGGCAGGCAGAGAGAGAGAGGGGGGAAGCAGGCTCCCCACTGAGCAGAGAGCCCGATGTGGGGCTCGATCCCAGGACCCTGGGATCATGACCTGAGCCGAAGGCAGATGCTTAACCCACCGAGCCACCCAGGCGCCCCAGTAGAATACATCTGTCAAGAGAAACTTGCCCATTTCTCTCTTTGGCTCCTGGGGCCGGGTTGTGTGCTCTTTCCCGTGGAGCTGACTTGTCCCCTGTGTTCCATCAGGTCCTGTGTCAACGGCACCCTTGTCTGCAGCGCCACCCAGCTGTGGCACGGTGATCGGATCCTGTGGGGCAATAACCACTTCTTTAGGTAACATCTTTGTGTTCCCTCATATTTTCGTCAACTTTTTCTTTCTGTTCTCGGAGTATAAAACAAGTCCGTTTTTTCTAACGATGGAAAACTCCCCCAGAATTAACTTACCTAAGAGGAAGCGGCAAGATTGGTTGAAAGACTTTGAAAAGGAGGCAGGCCCGCCAGAGCATGACCTGGACGTAGCCAGCGAAGCTTCGTCAGAGCCAGACTATAACTACGAATTTGCACAGATGGAAGTTATCATGAAAACCCTGAATAGCAATGGTAAGCGGTGGCGTCTTCAGCAGCTCCTGTCTCATCACACAGTTCGGTCAAAGTGGAGATGTCGTTCTGAAATTAAGACACAAATCTTACTAATTTCCTTTTTTTTTTTTTTTAACATTTTATTTATTTGTGTGACAGAGAGTATGAGCAGGGGGTGGGGAGTGATGCAGAAGGAGAAGCAGGCTCCCTGCTGAGCAGGGACGGCGGGCTTCATCCCAGGACCCCAGGATTATGATCTGAGCTGAAGGCAGATGCTTAATGGACTGAGCCATCCAGGTGCCCCAAATTGCCCATTTCTTACAGAGGCCATGGGGAGGGGCTAATGAAAGTAGCCCAGGGCCTGGTCTACTCCCTCAGTTATAATTAGGGGAAGTGGCTGGTCCCTGTTTTGAGATCCCTTGTTCCCAAGTCAGTTTTGGTAACATTTCCGCAGCCCTAGAGTACAGAAGGATTGTGGTGGAATTCCTTTTCCAATTTCCATTACTGAGTTTGTCCCTTCTGAATCCTTCAGAGCACAGAAATCCCAGCAGGGGCTGAACCCAGGAATTTCAAATGCAATCTAATGGGGATATAAAGGTCACGATATTTTGCTAAAAACTCAGCTGGAAATTATACCACCAGAAAAAGCTTACTTGGTAATAAGCCCAAGTAGCTTTTACAAAAGTGATCCTACAAAGAAGGGCTTTATAGGTTCTTTGCTTGACTTACACACCAGCCTGTCTCAGATTTTTAAGGAAGAGATTTCCAAAGCATTATTTCTAGATTCCCTCTTTCCAGAAAGTTTTCAGTGTTTGTATTAAAATTCTTCCCTCTATATCTAAAAGGTAAGCCTTTTTTTCTTCATACACACTTACATGCATTTGGTAACATCCATACCACATTGATGCCTGTTACAGAAGTCTGCGGGTTCTCTTCCATCTCTTGGTCTGTCAGCAGGACAGGAAAGTCCCTCTCCTACCAAGCACAAGGCTGCATTTCTGGGACCAGAACTATCTGACAGGGAAATGTAGTTGAGGCTACCTTCAGGAGCACCTGAGAAAGTTTGTTTTTGGACTTTGTTTTATCTCACTTTCCCAATCAGGAGTTCTTTGAATACCTAAGGATCCCTGCCTTGAACCTGGGAGGACCCCGGGAGCCTCTGCCTGACACGGTGCAGGGAGAGCATCTCGGTCTCCCAGCGGGGCTCTCCCTGGATTTTTGCCCTCTGTCTTTGGGTCAGCCTACCTGAGAAGAATGTAAGTGTGGCTGGAGAATATCAGTCAGACCTCCGGCATATCAAATTGGGGATTCCACTGCAGCAATAAAGATAAAAAATTATCTCTCTGGGTTTTTAGCCCCAAGGATCCCCTCTTCTCAGTTATAAAAATGATGTATGAAGAAAAGGCTAGGTGGAAAAACAGGTGTGATATGTTTAATACGGAGAATATAGAACACCACCAGAAAAGAACGTCCATGAGCTTAAGGGGACAGATTAGCCGCTGTGGCTTTGGACGCTGCACCACAGGCTGGGCCACAGCTAGAAATCAGGCTGCAGTCCACCCTGCTACTTGCTCCCCCCAGTTGGGAGGAATCCCAAAAGACATTCCAAAGTGATGTTCAGACATCAGAATCACATTAATGGGCCATTTTCCTACATGCCTGAGCAGCAAGTCTCCTGTGAGTAATTTTGGGGAGCCTGAATGGATACAGGGTGCGACAGGAGGGTGTGGGCCCCAAGCCCCAGGTGCTGAAATGCCTGTTCGGAAGAACCTTCTCTCTTTACATGAGATTACAGAATTCTAGATGTTTTCTAACAGCAGAGTATCTGAGTGCTATCCATTTAGTCATCTATCATCCCACATAACAGATTCCTAATTTTATTGTCACTATGTTCTTATAATTTATATTAGAGCCCTGAATCACTGATGAGTATTAGTACGCATTTGTTAATTCCTCCAGTCCTCTTAGCCAAACCAATTAATTAGTCACCGGTGGCCTGGCTCCTAGTAGTGAGTTACCATTTGTCTTCCAGATCAAGCCTTGCCCCTCCCCAGTGTTGATTCATCTATTTCAAAGTAGTGTTCCCTCCTCCCCACATGTTCCCCAATTCCCTGTGTAAGTGGGGCTTCCCTCCGGTGTGCTCTGACTCAGTCCCAAAACCCCAGGGCAGGGCAGGGGTTCGGGGGGCGCTCCTGTTCATGGAATTCGCCTCTTTCGCTAGGTGGCTTCCCCATCATAAGCCTGTCTGCCTGGTGGTCGTCCCCCTGGTGGTCCTATTTGAAGATTCTCTTCCCTCTCATGTGGTTTCAGACGAAGCTCCTCCACCAGCGCTGGGATAAAGGTTTTAAGGGATCAGCGTTAGCATGGTGGAGCTTGACTGCTTGTTAGCCGTGCTGCTGGCCGATGCTTGTGCTTCTGCTCTGGCAAAATCGGACTAACGTGACCGGAAACCTGACAGAAGCACTCCGTGCTCCTGATTGAGGCGTGTGCCCTTTTAAGTCGTGACCCCTGCCTCCCCGTGTCCCAGCTCCATTGCCTTCCCATTTGTTAAGCTCTGGACCCTGTCCTGGACTGCGGCCAACCCAGAAGTGTTACTGGGATTACTGCTCTTGGCGCTAATGGCGGGGTGACCGTTAGGAGCTCAGCAGTGCAGGACTCTGTACTGGACATTACCGACTGAACTGCATCGTCCCAGAGACGAGGATGCTGTACTTTCAAATCTCTAAATAAGGATCTGAAGCCCAATTTATTGGAATTAAGAGTAGAAGCCAACCTAGTTAGCTGTGGACGATAGTGTGTCCTTCCTGCAGACTGAGAAAGAGGCACTCATGCGTTTTCGGAGAGTCCGAGGTAGCTGTAAAGGAAAGAGCAGAGGAGGTGTTGGTGAAGAGTCATTGAGTTCATTCCCTCTGGGATGAAGAGTTGTTTTTTGTTTTTCCCGAAGGATTTACTTCCCTTCAGTTTAGTGCATCGGGCACCTGGGTGTGAATGAAAACCGATTGTTTACCCCGTCAGTGCCCTCCGGCCTCTACTGCTGGCACCTCTCTTTTCCATTCTCCGGACAGATAAATAAGTCCGAGCATGGTTACATGCCAGATAAAGAATAAACCAGCAAAGAGGAACATGCTATATGCCATAGTAAATGTGGTCCTTTCTCTCTTCCTAAAACACCTCCCGCTTTGGTGGCTTAGGCTCCAAGCTCACTGAGTTTTAAATCCCTTGGTTCAAGAGGAAGAAAATAATGGGGAGAAGAAGAAACTGTGGCCAAGTTTTGATGGTTGGTCGGCTGAGAATAGGCTGAAGTCTTCGGCTTCTGTCCTAGGCTACATCACAGAGTCAGGCTGAGCTGCTGAGTAGGACGATCTGTTTAAAAACATGCTGTGTGGTGATCCAGGCTTGACCCTGGCTAACTGAAAAGACAGCATCATCAGATATGTGTAAGAGAAAGACTTGTGTTGAAATCAGAGGTTCAAAACAGGTAAGACAGAACGAAATCTTAGCTCCTGTATCTTGACTCGGGCTCTGTCCAGCGTGGTCTGTCCCTGGGCCCAGGGGCAGGGCTGACCGATGGGAGGCTCCGGGGAGGGATGCTTTGAGCTGTTCCCTCGTCTGCATCTGCTTCTTGGTCTGTGGCCACTGACAAAGCCTGGAGAACAGTTATGTCTCGGCGTTAAGTCATGGCATCTGCCAGGGCAGTTGAAAGCAGCCTTGGTCATGTGGCGTCTGCATTGCATGGAACCCGGGTGCAGTCCTTTCAGCCATTTGGAATCGGGTGTGTTTCCACACACCATGGACTAACAAGCAGAAACGAGGACTGAATGTCTTACCCAGTGTCTTTTAGCAAAAGTCTTAGAATATTAATTTTTATGAGACGGTATATTCTTCAGTTTTCTCTCTCTGGAAGAGATTTATGAACGCTAAGGTAGGGCCCTTGAAAACCAGGCTCCGTGGAGTTTTGGTGAAGGTTTGGTGAAGACCCTGTCCTTCGTTTTTTAAACCTAGAGCCCAAAAGAGAAAAAGTACACACTGTTTGAGACATGGTTTTTATAAAATTCTGAGACAACTTTTCTTCTCTAGCCCTTACATTTAAAATTTCTTCAGACTTCTTCACCATACTATTCATGTATTTTTCACCAATTTACATGGCAAGATCAGAAGTTAGAACTTTTCAGAGTATATAGATGTCTTACTCTGGAAGAGGTCTTCCCTTGCCGTGGTCTGTGTTTAAGAGTTTGGGATTTTTTTTTTTTTTAAGATTTTATTTATTTGACAGACAGAGATCACAAGGAGGCAGAGAGGCAGGCAGAGAGGGGGAGGCAGGCTCCCTGCCGAGCAGAGAGCCGGACGCGGGGCTCGATTCCAGGACCCTGGGATCATGACCCGAGCCGAAGGCAGAGGCTTTAACCCACTGAGCCACCCGGCGCCCCAAGAGTTTAGGATTTTTTTAGGAGTTCGTTTTCCATCAGATTTTCAGGTGGTGTATTTTAGGCACTCCCTGTCAGGACTCTGTGAAGAAAACTATTTCTGCTTTGAAAAAAATGCTGAATTTTAGAATTTTATACCTGAAAAGAACAGTAATTTTTTTTTTAAAATCTGCTTTTTAACAGAGTAGTAATTCTGAGCAAAACACTGGAAACAAGAATACTATATCAGTTTATTGGTAAATTTGATGTCCTACCCCCAGATAGTTAGGTCTGATCTGAGTTCAGAACCCGGCGCTGTCGCTTAACTAGCTCTGATCTTAGGGCAGCATCTTTAAAAGGAATATACCCACCATCAGGTGTGTTGCAAAGCTTTCATGAGATGGTGCATGGGGAGGGCACAGTGCCTCTTACCTGGGTGGAGACCAGTGGCTGGTAGAATTCTTATTGCTCTGTAGTTGTCGTTTCTTATTAAAACAACTCACCTGTACTCTGTGTAGATATCTAGCGATTTTGTTTTGAGTTGCTTTCTACTGTTTGTTTTGTATAATTTAACCTTTTTTTTTTAAGCTAACATACTATGTCTTTTACTGCTTACATAGATTAGTAGAATTTACATGGTAAATTTAAGATTTTAAATCTTAAATTTAAACTTAATCGATAGATAGGGGCTTCTGGAAAAGTCAGTCAGGAACCATCATTGCATGATGGAAAAATTCATCTTGTCCTCCTCATTCCCCACTCTGTCCTGGAAATTAAGCCGAGAGTCCGTTTGTGAGAAGACAGCACGAATAGCACTAGTTGAATAACAGGCAAAGGTGTGAGCTCCAGGCCAGTCTGGGACCCTGCGTCTCCTCCCCATCTCCTGCGCGTCAAGGAGATAGTTGCTGGGATGCTGGTGTTCTTATTCGCCGTCCGGATCTCTGACGGATTGTTCCCCTGCAGTCTGCAGTCACTCACGTCTCACTGTGAGAAAGTCACAGGAGCTTTCTCCTGTGGACGTGTGGTCAGTGCCTGGCTTCTCCACAGCATCCGGGGCAGCGGTCATGGCCAAGCTCATGTCCCGCCTCAGCAGTGACCCCTGCCTGACCACAGCCACTGCTGGCCACGGTCATGGCCCCTTTGAACAACCGATTACTCTACGTGTTCACCATGTATGTCGCCGATCTCTGATCTACAAAGGCAAAAAGTCAAGAACAGCCTCTTGTTTTGCAAGTGAATTCTTCCCCCCTCCCCTTTTTCTCTGTTTCTTTTCTCCTTGCAAGTGAATTGCCCTCCCGGACACCAGCACCTGAGAAATTGCCAGGCCAGATACTCAGTATCTCCAAGCATATGCTCCTCCATGATAGAAATCCAGGAGTAATGAGATTTGTGGCTAAAATCAGAAATACAAACCCATTGCCATATACTGAAACTGATGCTAAGTGGGCATCGAAATCAACTACCATAAAAATGAAATCTTGTGTGGCTCTGTGTTCGAAGCTCAGATGTCCTGAAGTTCTTAGTGGGTCGGAGCCCATCGCCTCTCCCATCTGCTTATAGTGAAGTACTGATCTGTCGAAACACGAGAGTGAGCTCATTGCAGTGAAGAAGCCCGTAGATGTGGGGAATGTGTACGTGGAAGGCATTCATCTGAAGTGTTAGCAGAAGGGCAGCGGGAGGATTTCATCTGGCAGGGACCCTGGGCCACGAGAAGCCATTCGGAGAGGCTAGATAGGGAGCAGGGAGAGAATTCTCGCTGCCCTGTCATAGCCATCATGGAACACACCTTGCCTTATCTCTTGGCTCCCCAGACCCAGTGCAGAATGTGGTCCAGGTGCTGGAGAAGCAGTACCTGGAGGAAAAGAGGAGTGCCCTAGAGGAGCAGCGGCTCATGTACGAGCGGGAGCTGGAGCAGCTCCGCCAGCAGCTGTCCCCGGAGCGGCAGTCCCCGAGCAGCGGCCCCGACCGCCTGGCGTACAGCAGCCAGACGGCCCAGCAGAAGGTGACCCAGTGGGCAGAGGAGAGGTAAGCATGGGACCCCTGGGGACCCAGGGTCATGGCTCCGGGGCCTGGGGGCTTTGAGGGGGCATGCTGAAGGGGGATCAGCCTAGCAAGGAAAGAAATCTTAGTCCCAGATCTGGGTCGTTATCGAGCACCTTTTCTTCTCCGAGCTACTGTGCAGCCTCAGTATGCTTACTGCAAAGTTAGTTGTTAAGGACCACCCCTCCCCCCTTACGCTTCAGGAGGAGTGGCTCCAGGGGACAATGCCACCGGTAGGTGTCCAGATAGAGAAAGTTTGAATGCTCCTGCAGCATAAAAGCATTTTGGAGTCTCTCTAAATACAACTGCAATATTAAGATATCTACTAAATGTGAATTTTCCGAATTTATGACTTTTAAGTATGTAACTCAGAACCGAGGTAGTGGGAGAAGCATCAGCCTTGAGTTCAGTCCGTCACTTGTGGATTCCCTGGTGTTCTCAGCGCAACCTGGGCTCAGTGCTGACCTCACAGTCCCAGCAGCACTGGGCCGTTGGGGTGGGTCTCTCCGTCCCAGAGCTGGCCATTCGCCTTGCACGTCCTCCCCCGTCACCCGCCTGGCCAGCGAGGAGGCCAGCACTTGAACCCAGATCTGCCTGTAGCCCCCTTATGAATTCCCGCACTGTTACAATGATAGCAGTAACCCAAGTGGCATTTGCTGTTTACTGAGTGTGGTCTAGGCACCGAGTGTTTTACGTATAAGCATCTCATCTTCACGACTTCTACCCGCGTTCGTCACTTGCATCCCGTTTCCCACGTGAGGAAACAGGCTGAGACGTGGACTGCTTCCCCCAGTCATTTTTTTAGTATACACGTAGACGCATACATTTTGCAATATTCTTTTTGCACTTAACATTTGGGAACGTTTTCATTGTTATTAAACAACCACTACTGTACTGTATTAGAGTCTGAATTCCTTTGGATGACCTAGACTAATTCTTTGAACTAGTTTCACACTGTTGGATCCTTAGTTCTTACTAAAATTTTTGCTTTCGTAAATAATGCTGCCAAGAATAACCTTGTGCACAGATCACTGTGAACATCATTATTTATCTTCTTACTACGGATTCCTAGAAGTAGAATTGCCAGGTCAAAGTGTAGGGAAAATACTAAGAATTTGGATGCAAACTGAGAGGCTGCCTCCCAGAGTCACTGAGTTGGCAAGTTGGGGCCCTGGAATCAAAGCCACGGGCGTCTGATTCCAGGGCCAGGGAGCTGTGGCATTTCTCACGAGCAATGAGATACTTAAACTGGAGCCACGTCCAGGGAAGATGACCCCTAAGAGGAAAAGAGGGAGATGAGGGACCTCAACCCTGCACACCACGCTTGCCGTAGTAATGCAATCTATTGTTCTAAAATAAGACAAAAGAGTCAGTGGCATTTTCCCTAGGAGCTGCCCGCTCACCTGTCTGGATACTGAAGTCTGAAGATTTTTCCTGCTTGTAACACATTACTCTTCATCTTTTTCTGTGCCTGGGTAAAAGAGGCGAAGGTTATCAGATAGTGCTTTTTCTGAGGAGCTGTCCTCTCTGATTTTACAGTGAGGTGGTGGCTTTCGTTTAAGCAACAGCGGGCTTGGAAGTAATTGTGGTGATTGGACCCACTGATACCTTTCTATTTAGTCTCCCTAATTACTTCTCTTTGTCCTGAAGACTGTAAAAGACAAAAAAAGAGGCAACCGAAAAAGTGGATTGTTTTTAATGATAGTATTTTTCAGTCAAGTGTTAAAAATTTTTTTCCACTTACCTTAATTCCAAATTGATTTTCTTTGAGGCTCAAGTTCTGAAGAAGGAAGAGGATAGTAAGGATGATATTTTGGGGATGTCATCTGAGGAGAGGAGAATGGTTGTAATATTGATTTCACCAGAGTCACGGGATAAGATTAAGATGTCGTCAATGATGGGTCATTATATTAGAAGCTGGAATTCTTACCTAAATGGATGTGGGTGTGGCTTGTGAAATATTGAGGGACTCATACCTAAGTAAATATTGAGGGGCTGAAAATCAAGTATATGTCAGAGCTAGTGAGATTACAAAGAAAACTGGAGATGTTCTGTATTCTTTCCATTTACAGTGTAGTGTAGAGCAAGATACAAATATGTGAAATGTACATCATAATAGTAAATTAAAGAACAGTTTCATCCAGCAATAGGCAGTGTTGCGATTGCATAATCATACCTTTGTCATTCATCCCTGACCTGAAGAGTAACTTCCGGAAGCAGGTAATCAGCCTCATTCCCTGAAGTGTCCCAAATGCTCAGAACAGTGGTGTCTTTGGGTGGTGCGTTGTGAGTATGGAGTGTGTGAAATTCCTGAACTGATAAATGAGCTGGTGCCTGGGCAGGGAGCACAGGAAGGGCTGTGGTGGTTAGTAGAGGGTAGGACCCTGTTCCGTGGAGCCTTCTGCAGCAAGTTCATGGGGAAGGAAGGACTTCGAGTGAGTTTGAAGGGGGATGACTGGACAGGCAGACAGGAGGTGGGGGACGTTTTGAACAGGCAGGTGGGCACAGACAAATGGGGAGCCGTGGAGAAGAGGAAGGTGCGTTTGGGGGATTACATGCCAGCTGTTTGGTTTGGTCTAAGAGGTGATTACAGGGGAGGAGAGCAAGCTGAGTCCAACGCTGCTCTGCAGGTGCAGAGGAGGTTTTGAACTGAGGACTGACCTGAGACAAGGCAGGGGTTATGTGACTGGGAGGGATGAGGGAGAACCCGGGGGCTGTGAGGTGACTCGGGGGGGAGGTGAACCAGGAACCAGGGGCTACCAGAACAACAGAGAGATTAGGAGATATTTCAAGGAAGAATCAACAAGGCTTTTTTTCTGGATGTTGTGGAAAAGAGAAAAGACGGAGCTGGCTGGAAGAAGTCAAGTTCGGATAACTGAAAAAAAAAAATGGTGGTATCATTTAGTAAAACCAGGCAGACGGGATCCATGTGTCGTATGGGTTGGGTTAACTTTTATTAACATCTTTGCAGTATGCCTCCTGTGTCACTTCTACGGTGATGAGAAAAGGAGTAGAGATTGGCTGTTCCAAGCCCCTCGTTGTCCTGTGAAGTAAGGGCAGAAGGCATGTAAATGGTAGAAGAGAGAAGTTAGATAAGGCTAGATAAGCAGTCTGTTAGTGTGGGTTACCTGTGAGTCCAGATTCTCATGGGGATCCCAAAAGTACTCTTCCTTTCATTCACAGTTTTGGGGTATCCCGCAATGGGCCACACACTTGTCCAGGAATTAGGTGTAATGACAAACAAAAAAAGACCTGGTTCTTGCCCTGGCGTGCCTGCAGCTTGAATCATACAAATAAACGAGAGAGTCTAACTAGGACGAATGCCGCTGAGACAGAAGATATGGGGCTGGGAGAGCATGTAATAGGGTTTTGACCTATATTCAGCGTCAGAACAGTGGGGAAGGTCTCACCAGGAAGCACTGTTGTACAGAGTTGAAAAAGTTGAATTCCTGCTGCCACAGAAGTCCCCACTTCTGGCATTTGATCAACTGAAGAAACCGTGTGAAACGCTTTCTCCTTATGGACTCCAGATTTCTCTCCCCTCCCCCTCTTCCCTTCCCCCAACCCCAGAACCACACTAGACATCATAATCAGTTCTTTTCCCTCAAGAATTCCTTTATTGGGTTTTTGGCAGCATCATACCAAAATCTAGCAGTTTTCAAATGTTAGAGGATTTAAAATAATGGTTTTTAGTCAAGTCCCTTCACATATTTTGCTCCTCATCAGTGGTGGCCAACAGGGAGCCCACAGTACCCTTGTGGGAGGAGGGAACCATGAAAAAAAAAAACAAAAAAACACCAAACAACCCCCCGCTTTAAAAAAAAAAAAAAGTTGAAAATTATCTCCAAAAAGGAGTTTTTCTACCACTTTCTAATAATATGACTCACTTAGAACCAGGATTACAGTTTCCTTTTCTTTCAGATTTTCTCATTTCCTTGCTCGCTACCCCGCAGGGACGAACTCTTTCGTCAAAGCCTGGCAAAGCTGCGCGAGCAGCTCGTGAAAGCTAATACCTTGGTGAGGGAGGCCAACTTCTTAGCTGAGGAGATGAGTAAGCTCACTGACTACCAAGTGACTCTGCAGATCCCTGCTGCCAACCTCAGCGCCAATAGGAAGGTAAGAGTGTTTCTAAAGAAAACGAGAGCAAAATGCACAACTATGTACCGTAAGATAGAATATACACTAAAGAACATCCAAAGAACATACACAACATACATCCAAAGACCATCCACGAGGAGATTTTGATGTGAGCCAGAGTATTTATTCTTTTTAAGACTTCCTCTATATTTTTTAAATTTTTTTAGATTTTATTTATTTATTTGACAGGGAGAGAGAGATCACAAGTAGGCAGAGAGAGAGGGGAAAGCAGGCTCCCCGCCGAGCAGGGAGCCTGATGCGGGGCTCAATCCCGGAACCCTAGAATCATGACCTGAGCCGAAGGCAGAGGCTTAACCCACTGAGCCACCCAGCACCCCAAGACTTCCTCTATATTAATATAACATCGTTTACCAACTAGGCTTAAATAGTAAAAATTTAAAAAAAAAAAAAAAAAAAGATTTCCTCTGTAGAACCCCCCCCAAACCCCCGGAGTATATATGCCTTCAGAGATGTTAAAATTGGAAATATATATAAGTAATTCCTCTGGCTTTTCTCTTTCCTATTATTGGTGCCTTCTGGAATGGGGGATAAGTCTATGTTTTGTTACAGCACCATTTTTTTTTTAAAGATTTTATTTATTTATTTGACAGACAGAGATCACAAGTAGGCAGAGAAGCAGGCAGAGAGAGAGCTCGGAGGAAGGAAGAAGCAGGCTCCCCGTTGAGCAGAGAGCCCGATGCAGGGCTCAATCCCAGGACCCTGGGATCATGACCTGAGCCCAAGGCAGAGGGCTTTAAACCGCTGAGCCACCCAGGCGCCCCTTACAGCACCATTTTTAAGAGTGGATTCTGTAAGAAAGGAAGACTTGCATAATACCTTTCTTATATACACAAAACAACTTTTTTTTTTTTTTAAGGTTTTATTTATTTATTTGACAGACAGAGATTACAAATAGGCAAGAGAGGCAGGCAGGGAGAGAGAGAGGGGGAAGCAGGCTCCCCACTGAGCAGAGAGCCCGATGCGAGGCTCAATCCCAGGACCCTGGGATCATGACCTGAGCAGAGAGCAGAGGCTTTAACCCACTGAGCCACCCAGTGCCCCACACAGAACGATTTTTTGCAGTCATTGGGAAGTTTACCATCATTTCAACTTGAAGGATTTTTTTTCCCTTTAAGGACAAACTTCAAAAGAAAATAATTTTCACCCGCTTATGTTTCCCTCCGGCAAGCAAACTAGAAATGAGTTAGGGAGTATTTCATTCATCTGCATTTTGCTCCTTTGACCAAGAAGTTCTTTGAGAAATTTATCTTAAGTCCACAATCATAGAAGTTTTTAAAAAATTGATGTGCTTTTTGTAGAAGGATGCTTATCATAATGGCCTTTATAGTGGCAAAAATTTGAAATAGTCGTGATGTCGAACAACATAATAATTTGTCAGATGAATGGTACATCCAAATAATAGATTTCTATGTTGCTATTAAAATTCATGTCTATGAGGGGCCCCTGGGTGGCTCACTTGGTTAAGCGTCTGCCTTCGGCTCAGGTCATGATCCCAGGTCCTGGGATTGAGCCCCATCTGAGGCTCCCTGCTCAGCGGGGAGTCTGCTTCTCCCTTCCCAACCCCTACTCATGCTCTCTTTCTCTCTTAAATAAATAAAATCTTTTTAAAAAGAAAAAAAATCATGCCTGTGAGGAATATCTAACAACACAAGAAGATGTAATATAAAAGCTATGGAGAGAGGATCAGGATAGGAGACTTACAGTTTTGTTTGGTTCTGCTTATGATTAAAATAAAAAAGCGTGTGCATGGGAATACACAGAAGATTTCATCAGTCTTTCTGCATTTTAGTTGGAAATAAGCCAACATATGCCCTAGGTGGTAGAATTTCATCTTCTTTCTGGATACATTATGCATCCTTTTCAAACTTGTTGCTTGACTAACATCTATTGCTTTAACAATCCAAAAAGCTATAACAAGGCTCATTTGGTTTGTTGTGTGTTTTGTTTTCCTTCCCTCCGCAGAGAGGAGCCATCGTGAGTGAGCCGGCTATACAAGTGAGGAGGAAAGGAAAGGGCACCCAAGTCTGGACCATTGAGAAGCTGGAGAATAAATTAATTGACATGAGAGACCTTTATCAAGAATGGAAGGAAAAAATTCCTGAGGTAAAGAGACAAAATGTCAAGGAGAGTTGACCATGTTGAAAGGGCAGAGCATAAGTGCTGTCACCGTAAAAACGCACGCACGCGTGGCTGGGAAGATCCACAGTCGTACTTGGGACATTGATACTAGAAAAGGGACGTAGCAGTGACCTTGAAAGGGGTCTAAGTTGAACTTGTCATTGAACATGCGATGTCCACATGGACAGGAACTAAATGAAGAGAACACATGACATATTCTTAGTTGGCAGGGTTTCTGCTACATTTCAGGTGAAATGAAATAGAACAAAGCGACTCTGGGCTCTTTGGTCAGTGTTGTGACAAACCCACACGTTTGGACCAGCTTGGATTTCGTATTTGTCAGCATGTGTTCATGCTCCCCCAGCTGTGATCGTGGCTGGGAGATTACAAAGAATAATTCTAGAAAGCACAATCCATTTCTGTGGATATTAGTAATGGAAAAGGAGCCTCGGTGAGGGAAATGAGGCAGAGCAAAGGGAATGGAGTGAAAAAGGCTGTACAGGGGGTGCCAGAGGGAAGAGAGGCAGTAACTAAGGAAGAGCTCTCCACACAGACATCATGTAGCCTCCCCACCCCTCCGCCCAGCTATCAAGCCCCTCCCACGTGCTACCTTTTATTTTCGTAACATGATTGTAACTTTGCTTTTTTAATTTCTTTGGATAAATGCTTTCTCTTTTAAACATTTTTAAGTGCTAGTTTTAAATAATATTACCCAAGTTGGTGTTTTGTTTCCTCCTCCCCTCCCTCACTGACCCCCTTCCCACCCATCAGGCAAAGCGTCTCTATGGGAAACGAGGTGACCCTTTCTACGAAGCCCAAGAGAATCACAACTTAATTGGCGTGGCTAATGTGTTCTTGGAGTGTCTGTTCTATGATGTGAAACTTCAGTATGCAGTTCCTATCATCAGCCAGCAGGGGGAGGTAAGGATAAGCCATCCTCGGAGGAGGAACCGTTGAGGGGGGGTGTGTCTGTCTGTCCATCTGTGTGAATCCAATTTGAAGTTATGCTCTTGAAGCAGATCAGGAAACTACGGTGAATAGTCAGGATCACATTCTTTCTTCTCTGCTCTTATTAATAGAAACTATCAAAACTAAATCATTTTTTTAAGATTGTAAGATTAAAATCATGTAAGATTATTATAACTTTTTTAAAATTTGTGGTTCACAAGTTTTTTTCTTTGTTTTAATCAAGTTAGAAATCTCTGGGAAACCAGAGTCCGCTCCATCCCCATTTATCTCCCTTATTGTCTTATGTTTGTAATATACTCAGATTCCTCCCCGGCCCCTACGTGGTCTTCACAAGATACAACTTGGGAGCGTTATTTTGAAAGCTAAAGTATTCCAGGAACACAAGCTTAACATCTTTTAAAAAGCAAAAGGAAACAAAATGGTTCCCATTTCTGTTATTTACTTGTATTAACCTCAATGTAGGCCTAAGACATTTTAGAAAATAGTCAAGTTCACGCTTTTTTATTTTTATCCATTTATCCTCAACTGATGTTTTTCTTTTAAATTTAGTAACAACGCTGTTCCATCGCTTTCCCTTCCATAACGTGCAGACTTGAAATACTCAGTGATTGCTTGTGGTCCTTAGGGCAGCCTGTGGATGGCATGCCATTCTGCCCACAGTGAGCCAGGAAACAGAGCCCGGGTTCCCGGCTGTGTACGTGCACAGCTCACGTGCTGCGTGTGGTAGCCCCCCCACCCCCACCCCAGGGACATTCTGCTCTAGAAGACAGTGGGCTAGAGGTGCTTTCTCCCATGTGAAAAATGGCCATACCTCTTGTGGCAAAGGAGTGCAGTGACTCTACCCTTAGTCGTGGCTTCTTACGCCAGGGTCTGGGTGGGGCTTTCGTCCCTCCGCAATTTTATTAAAGATGTAGTAGATTCTCAAAAACCACTGAAAAAAAAAAAATCTTGCGAACCTTTGTCTTCAAACCGATTTCGCCCATTCCCCCTCCTCTAACTGCTTCCTCCATATTGGTCTCACTCGTTCAAGACCATCGACGAATTCCTCAGGTCTCCGCTGCCAGTGGAAGTTGGGTCCGACTACCTTTAAAAAAGAGCCTTACTATTTAAGATGACAGCAGCACCCGCAGAACGTGTCACCTTCACAACTCTAGCCGCTGCAACCTTACCCCCCGTGTTATGAAAGACAGCTTGGCCAGTTAGAGCCCGGGAGGACGCCAAGTGCGGGATAATCCTTGTCCTTTAACTCAGTACGGTGCACCCAGCGGCAAGAGGGACCCTGCTCGTTTAGCACCTACCCGGAGGACCACCAGGATATTGAGGACATGTTAAGGCTTTGGGGGAAGGAGGAGCAGTTTTAAAGGAAGGGTCTCCTTATAACTTTGTCCTTGTGTTCGTTGTTCCTGTTGGGTGGCTCTCATCCCGTGGAGCCCGCCTCCCCACTGCTCCCAGCATGAGTCCCATACCCGTGCTCTGCTCCCAGGAGAGTAGACACTCCAGGAGCCAGGCGACCGTGCCTTCTGGTTTACTGTTGGTTCCTGGATCGATTTAACCCGTGACAATCTGCACATATCTCTGTACCATTTGTCCCAGGATTCCCACGGGGCAGGTGTTTGATAGCAGAGTAAATGAATGAATCTGTGTGGAGTAAGATAACCACTCTGGGTGGAACATGATTGCTGCCTTTACATCCTTCTGTATAGAGAGATGAGAATGAAGATGATTCTAGAAGGGAGGTGGCAGAGAGGCGAGTTTGGCTCCGAGTCAGGCAAGGTGATTGCTGGGGCAGGTGATGGAGTGGGCTGGCTGTGGAAGGGGTGAGCGTCCTGTCGCCAGAGCTGTCCCCGAGCAGTGGCCCGGGGATCTGGTGGCGTGCTGTCTGTCCTAGGTAGGCTTGTGCCACGGGACGCCTGTTAACCCACAGGCGCTCTGGTCCCTGCTGCAGGTTGCCGGGCGTCTCCACGTGGAAGTGATGCGCGTGACGGGGACCGTCCCGGAGCGCGTGGTGGAGGATGACTCTTCGGAGAACTCCAGCGAAGGCGGGAGCCTTGAGGTCGTGGACAGCAGCGGGGAGGTCATCCACCGGGTCAGGAAGCTGACATGCCGGGTGAGAGGACGGGATGGGCAGGCTGGCACCATAAGTGACTGCTTTCATCCACAGCAGTTCGACAGAACATCCTGGGACTTTTTCCTAGAGTGTAGTAAATGTTAAGCTTTGTGGCCATAAATACAGCTGCGGGCAGTCCTTTCTCCAGAAGTAGAGCGCGCTTTCTGCTGCCAGTTGATGACATTTTAAAAGTCCGTGTGCCTTTGGCATGCAGGAAGCGCATACTGTTCGGTGAATCGTGCTTTTCCAGTAAGGGTAGCATTTGTGTCAGAAACTCAGCCCCTAGGAAGATCTGCGCGGCCGTGTGCCTTTGTTCCCGGGCTCACGTGCTGTCGTGACGGTCGTGGTACGGACTGATGATAAGCGGAACCCTTCACGTGCCAGATGTTTTCAGATGTCGAGCCAGTAACCGATTTACGTATTTTGTCGCTGACTCTTAAAATAGAAGTACTCGAAGGAAGCATGCATTGGGTAATGTCTTTATCAGAATTATTTTGCTTTTTTTTTTTTTTT
>PISX010031220.1:0-17698 GCA_004024625.1 Mellivora capensis
TAGTTTGGGGGTGGAGTCTTTTGGGTTTTCCATATAGAGTATCATGTCATCTGCAAAGAGAGAGAGTTTGACTTCTTCCTTGCCAATTTGGATACCTTTTATTTCTCTTTGTTGTCTGATTGCTGTTGCTAGGACTTCTAATACTATGTTGAACAAGAGTGGTGAGAGTGGGCATCCTTATCGTGTTCCTGATCTCAACAGGAAGGCTGTGAGCTTCTTCCCATTGAGGATGATGTTTGCTGTGGGTCTTTCATAGATAGATTTTATGAAGTTCAGGAATGTTCCCTCTATCCCTATACTTTGAAGTGTTTTAATCAGGAACGGATGCTGGATTTTGTCAAATGCTTTTTCTGCAACAATTGATAGGACCATGTGGTTCTTCTCTCTTCTCTTATTGATTTGTTCTATCACATTGATTGACTTTCAAATGTTGAAATGGCCTTGTAAGCCAGGGATGAATCCCACCTGGTCATGGTGGATGATCTTTTTAATGTGCTGTTGGATCCTGTTTGCTAGGATCTTGTTGAGAATCTTAGTATCCATATTCATCAGTGATATTGGTCTGAAATTCTCCTTTTTGGTGGGGTGCTTGCCTGGTTTGGGGATCAGGGTAATGCTGGCTTCATAAAAAGAGTCTGGAGGTTTTCCTTCTGCTTCAATTTTTTGAAACAGCTTCAGGAGAATAGGTGTTATTTCTTCTTTGAAAGTTTGGTAGAATTCCCCAGGGAATGCATCAGGTCCTGGCCTCTTGTTTTTTGGGAGGTTTTTGATCACTGCTTCAATCTCGTTACTAGATATCACTCTGTTTAGCTTGTCAATTTCTTCCTGGTTCAATTTTGGGAGTTTATATTTCTAGGAATGCATCCATTTCCTCTAGGTTGCTTAACTTATTGGCATATAACTCTTGATAATAGCTTCTGATGATTGTTTCTACTTCCTTGGTGTTAGTTGTGATCTCTCCCTTTTCATTCATAATTTTATTAATTTGAGCTTTCTCTCTTTTCTTTTGGATTAGTGTGGCCAATGGTTTATCGATCTTATTGATTCTTTCAAAAAACCAGCTTCTAGTTTCATTGATACGTTCTACTGTATCCCTAGTTTCTACCTCATTGATCTCTGCTCTAATCTTGATTATTTCCCTTCTTGTGTGTGGAGTTGGTTTAATTTGTTGTTGATTCTCCAGTTCTTTAAGGTGTAAGACAGCTGGTGTATTCTGGATTTTTCAATATTTTTGAGGGAGGCTTGGATGGCTATGTATTTCCCTGTTAGGACCGCCTTTGCTGTATCCCATAGGTTTTGGACCGAAGTGTCTTCATTCTCATTGGTTTCCATGAATTGTTTAAGTTCTTCTTTGATCTCCTGGTTGATCCACACATTCTTAAGCAAGGTGGTCTTTAGTTTCCAGGTGTTTGAATACCTTCCAAACCTTTCCTTGTGGTTGAGCTCCAGTTTCAAAGCATTGTGATCTGAGAATATGCAGGGAATAATCTCAGTCTTTTGGTATCGGTTGAGTCCTGATTTGTGGCCCAGTATGTGGTCTATTCTGGAAAAGGTTCCATGTGCACTTGAGAAGAATGAGTATTCTGTTGTTTTAGGGTGGAATGTTCTGTCTATATCTATGAGGTCCATCTGGTCCAATGTGTCATTCAATGCTTTTGTTTCTTTATTGATTTTCTGCATGGATGATCTGTCTATTACTGAGAGAGGCATGTTAAGATCTCCTACTATCAATGTATTCATATCAATATGACTCTTTATCTTGAATAATAGTTTTCTTATGTAATTGGCTGCTCCTATAATGGGGGCATAGATATTTACAATTGTTAGATTATCTTGGTGGATAGTCCCCTTAAGAATGATGTAGTGTCCTTCTGTATCTCTGACTACAGTCTTTAGTTTAAAATCTAATTTATCTGATATGAGAATCACTACCCCGGCCTTCTTCTGAGGCCCGTTGGCATGAAAGATGTTTCTCCATCCCTTCACTTTCAATCTGGGTGTATCCTTAGGTTCAAAATGGGTCTCCTATAGACCACATATGGATGGGTCCTGTCGTTTTATCCAATCTGCAGCCCTGTGTCATTTTATGGGCGCATTTAGGCCATTCACATTGAGAGTGATTATCGATAGATACGTTTTTATTGACATTGTGTTACCTTTGAAGTCTTTCTTTCTGTAGATTGTCTCTATATTTCTGTACAATGATATTCTTGAGGTTTTTCCTCTTTTATAGAACCCCCTTTAATATTTCCTGCAATGTTGGCTTGGTGTTTGCAAACTCTTTTAAGGTATGGCGGTCTTGGAAACTCTTTATATCTCCATCCATTTTGAATGTCAGTCTTGCTGGATAAAGTATTCTTGGCTGCATGTTTTTCTCATGTAGTGCCCTGAATATATCTTGCCAGCCCTTTCTGGCTTGCCAGGTTGCTGTGGACAGGTCTGACGTTATTCTGATGGGCTTTCCTCTGTACGTAAGGAGCTTCTTTGTCCTAGCTGCCTTCAAGAGAGTTTCTCTAGAATTATAATTCCTCATTCTTACTATCAGGTGTCTCGGTGTTTCGAGAATCTAAAATCTTGGGGGGGGGGACCATTCTGCCTCTAGTATATGAACGCTATTTCCATTTGTGATATTTCGAAAATTTTCATGAAGAACGTGTTTGACAATATCTTCTAGACTTCTTTCTTTCTCTTCCCCTTCAGGGATTCCAATAATTCTGACGTTGGAACGTTTCATGGCATCATTTATTTCTCTAATTCTGTTTTTGTGGCTTCTAAGCTGTTTGTTCCAGGCTTCCTCCTGATCCTTTCTCTCTATCTGTTTGTCCTCCAGATCACTAATTCTATCTTCTGTCTCAATTACCCTAGCTTTTAGAGAATTTAGATTAGATTGGAACTCATTGAGAGCCTTGTGAACATCATCCCTGGTGGCTTTCAGTTCTGCCCTAATATTGTGAACATCATCCCTGGTGGCTTTCAGTTCTGCCCTAATCAATTCCATTTGGTCGTCCATGGCTTTCTCCAACCTAGCTATCGCCTGGATAATTGTTAGCCTGAATTCCCTTTCCGACGTAATGTCTATGTCCGTAGCCATTAGCTCTATTGCAGAGGGCCCATCCTCTAAATTTTTCTTCTGTTGGGCATTCCTCCTCCTGGTCATTTTGGTGAGAGTTGGCTGAATGGTTGTAGCTGGATGTATCGACCTTGGTGCAGTGAAGGTGCACCCTGGAATGCTTCTGAGCATTCAAGAGTCCCCACCCAAATGAAAGAAAAAAAGAAAGAGAGAAAGAGAGAGAGAGAGAGAGACAGGAAAAAGAAAGAAGGATAAAAGAGAAGGCTCAGCCCAAATGGGCCCCAAGGTAAGGTTTGTGAAGTATACAAACAAATACAGACAAACAAAAAAGACTGATAAATGTATATGACAAGAGAAGAAAAAAAATATGTACATATATATGTAGGAGGAAAACAAAGAAACAAACAGACAAACAAAAAAGACAAACAAAAAACCTCGTCAAAAAGAACCCTATGTATAAGATTTATAGACTACCAGGACAAACACAAGGATACAAAAATACTGGTAGGAGAAAAAGATGGGAGAGTGGTTGTAAATTCTCAGTGTGGGCGAGGAAGGTTATTTTGCTTCTTCCTGGATGTATCTTGATATCTTTTTTAAAGGATACAACTTTCCTAAGGTAACAGGGGATTAAAATTTGGTTTACCTATAGTGGTAGCATTGATTGGGGAAAGGGGATTACCTTGAATTTTAACTCTATATGAATATTAGCAAATAAAAGTAAAGAAAAGAATGATCTAAACTAAACTAAAGTGAAATTTAAAAAAAAATAAAAAAAGAAATGCAAAAGAAAAACATGGGTATATGTATCAAAAAGTTCAGGTTAAAAGGTTATTATGGAATTTGATGTACTGGACATCTCACTGTGATGGTAAATAGGCTAAAAAATCTATATAAAAAATAAAAAAGATTTAAAAATTTTAAAAATGAACCGGAATAGTGGGAACGAATTAAAAATTAAATGTATCTATGAAGTAGTAGTGATTGTTGTCTTCTTGGAGGGTTGGCTTTCTGGGAGAGGGGCCTGCCACGTGGGTTTTCAGGCAGTGTTTCATGAGTTAAGTCCTCCCGCCCCCCTCCAGGGGATGGGCTCTGAGGAAACCGGGCCTTTAGGCTTTTGTTCTCTGGAGGTTTTTATGTCTGTTCCTTTGTTTTCTCTCCCCTTGGCAGCTCCGGATGGTTCTTGGAGGTTTAGAGGAAAGCAAAGTGCACCCAGACCTCCCTCCCAGAGAGAAGCCCCAGTCCGTTCCCCTCTGGGTGCTGCAGAGCAGGTTCCCAGCCGCGATCTCTGGGGACACCTGTGTGTCCTGCTTGTACTCAAAACCACAAGTGGCAGCTGTGTGGGCAGCTCCAGACTGCCAGAAAGGTTCCAAGCAGGGAAGGCACACAGAGATTTTCCCGCTGGCCCGGGCTGGGGGCGCTCCGGCTTTCTGGGTCCTAGAGAGCCTGGCTGGCGCCCACGCACCTCTCTCAGGGGAGGGGTGGAGCGAGTCTCAGGCTCTGCTAGCACGGCGCGGCGTACGCGTGGGGACTGCAAAAGGCTGTTTCTGCTCCGCGAGGGTCGCAGCTCAGGGACCAGGATCTGGTTTCTCCGCTGCACTCTCTCTGGCTCAGTGCCAGGGGTGTCTGTCCTCCATGGGGGACTTAAGCCCCTGTCCCTAACAGTTCCAATTCCCACAATTTCACCCTGCGATCTTTTCTCTTTTTGAGTGCTTTCTAACCGTTTTCAAGTTAATGCTGGTCCCCAGTCGTAGGGCACTGTTGTATTGGGGTATTACTTCCCAATGCATCTCCTCTGGTGGCTCCCTCCCCCTTTTGTTTATCTTCCGATACCAGTCCGGCATTCCCACTCCGCTTTACCTGCCCACTGGCGTCTTCTGCCCCCGTAGAGATCCTGACGAGTAGAATTCTGATCTCAGTCTGATTTCATGTGTGATCGGAGTTCCTTGGTAGGTAATCAGCTCACTTTAGGGGACAGGTTGAACCAGAGCCTCCTCCTAGTTCCCCGCCATCTTGTCTCCTCCCAATGCACTTCTATACACTAATAATGAAGCAGCAAAAAAGTAAATCAAGTAATCAATCCCATTTGCAATTGCACCAAAATAGTACGATACTTAGGAATAAATCTAACTAAAGAAGTAAAAGACCTATACCCTGAACACTATAGAACACTTAATAAAGAAATCGAAGAGGATACCTATAAGTGGAAAAGCATTCCATGTTCATGGATTCAAGGAGCATTGTTAAGATATCTATACTACTCAAAGCCATCTACACATTTAATGCAATCTCCACCAAAATGCTACCAGTATTTTTCACAGAGCTAGAACCAAAAATCCTAAAATTTGTATGGAACCACAAAAGACCCCGAATAGCCAAAACAATTCTGAAAAAGAAAAACAAGATGAGAGGCATCAAAACTCTGGATTTCAAGTTATATTACAAAGGATGCCTTTCATTTCTTGATTGTTGTTGGTAGGATTTCCTGTACTCTGTGGAATAAAAGTCATAAAAGTGGACATCCTTGTCTTATTTCTGAACTTAAAGGAAATCTTCAGTTTTTCCACATTAAAAATGATGTTAGCTGTGGGTTTTCCACATATGGGCTTTATTATGTTGAGGTATGTTTCCTCTAAACCTACATTATTGAGGGGTTTTATCATGAATGGATGTTGTACTTTGTCAAATGCTTTTTGTGTCTATTGAAATGATCATAATGTTCTTATCCTTTCTCTTACTGATATGATGTGTCACAAGGATTGTTTTGTCAGTATTGAACCACTCCTGGGGCACCTGGGTGGCTCAGTGGGTTAAAGCCTCTGCCTTCAGCTCAGGTCATGATCCCAGGGTCCTGGGATCAAGCCCCGCATTGGGCTTTCTGCTTGGCAGGGAGCCTGCTTCCCTTCCTCTCTCTGCCTGCCTCTCTGCCTACTTGTGATCTCTGTCTGTCAAATAAATAAATAAAATCTTTTTTTTAAAAAAAGTACTGAACCACTCTTGAACCCCAGGAATAAATCCCACTTGATCCTAGTGAATGAATTTTTTTAATGTATTGTTGAATTTGGTTTGCAAAAAAAAAATTTATTGAGAATTTTTGCATCCATATTCATCAGGGATATTGGTCTGTAATTCTCTTTTTTAGTGGAGTCTTTATCTGGTTTTGGTATCACAGTAATGCTGGACTCATAGAATGAATTTGGAGGTATTCCTTCCTTTTCTAATTTTTGGAGTACTTTGAGAATAAGCATTAATTCTTCTACCGAACATATTGGCCTGTGAAGCCAATCTGATCCTGGACTTTTCTTTGGTGGGAGTTTTTGATAACTGCTTCCATTTCTTTGCTGGTTGTCTTTTCAAGTTTTCTATTTCTTCTTGTTTCAGTTTTGGTAGTTTATATGTTTCTAGGAATTTATCCATTTCTTCCAGGTTGTCCAGTATGTTACTATACAGTCTTTCATAATATTCTCTTAGAATTCTGTGGTGTCGTTTGTGATTTCTTCTCTCTCATTTGTGAGTTTATTAATTTGTGGTCTTTCTCTTTTCTTTTTGATAAGTCTGACTAGAGGTTTATCAATTTTATTAAATTTTTCAAAGAACCAGCTCCTGGTTTCACTGATTGGTTCTATTGGTTTTTAAGTTTCTGTATCATACTTTTTTGCTTTAATCTTTATTATTGTCTTCCTTTTGCTGGCTTTAGGCCTTGTTTGTTGTTCTTTTTCCAGCTCCTGTAGATGTAAGTTTGGGTTGTTTATTTGATATTTTTCTTGCTTCTTAAGGTAGGCCTGTAGTGCTGTATACTTCCCTCTTAGGATTGCTTTTGACACATCCCTAAGTTTTGGACCACTGTGTTTTCATTTTCATTTGTTTCTATGTGTTTTCTTATTTTTTTTTAATTTCAAGTTTTTATTTGAATTACAGTTAGTTAACATATAACATAATGTTAGTTTCAGCAGTAGAATTTAGTGATTTATTACTTACATACAACACCAAGTGCTCACCACAAGTGCCCTTTTTAATACCTGGCACCCATTTAACCTATCTCCCTGCCCACTTCCCTTCCAGCAATCCCCAGTTTGTTCTCTATAGTTAAAAGTCTATGATTTTCCTATTTTTATTTGATTTCCTGTTTAAGCCACTCATTGTTTAGTAGCATGTTGTTTGACATCCATGTATTTGTGGTCTTTCCAATTTTTTTCTTGTGGTTGATTTCCAGTTTCGTAGTGTTGTGGTGAAAAAGGATGCATGGTATAATTTCAATCCTTTTCTATTTCTTGAGGCCTGATTTGTGACCCAGATATGATCTATTCTGGAGAATGTCCTATGTGTGCTTAAAAAGAATGGGTATTCTGCTGCTTTAGGATGGAATGTTCTGAAGATACCTGTTAAGTCCTTCTGGTCCAGTGTGTCATTCAAAGCTATTCTTTCCTTATTGATTTTTTTTGTGTAGAAGACCTATCCATTGATTAACTGGGGAGTTAAGGTCCTATTACTATTGTTTTATTGTCAATGACTTCTTTTATGTTTGTTATTAATTATTTTATACATTTTTGTGCTCCTGTCTTGGTGCATACATATTTACATTTGTTATATCTTGTTGGATTGTCCCCTTTATCATGACATAGTGCTCTTCTTTGTCTCTTATTACAGTCTTTGTTTTAAAGTCTCATTTTTCTGATCTAAGTATTGCTAGCCCAGATTTCTTTTGACATCCCTTTGCCTGATAAATGATTCCCCATCCCCTCACTTTCAACATTCAGGTGTATGTGGATCTAAAATGAGTCTCTTGGGGTGCTTGGGTGGCTAAGTTGGTTGAGCATCTACCTCATGGTTTTGGTTCGTGTCATGGTCTCAGAGACATGGGATCAAGCCCCATGTTGGGCTCCACACTCAGTGGGCAGCCTGCTTGAGATTCTCTCCCTCTCCCTCTGCCCATCCTCCTGCTTGTGCTATCTCCCTCTCTAAAATAAATAAATATTTTTTAAAATAAAATAAAACGAGTCTCTTATAAGAAGAATATAGATAGTCTGTTTTTTTCCCAGTCCATTCAGATTCAGGGTAATTTTTTTGAACACTTGTCCATCCATTTTGATAGAGAGAGCATGGAGGGTTGGGGCAGAGGGAGAGGGAGTCTTAAGTAGACTCTGGACAGAGTGGGGAGCCTGATGCAGGGCTCAATCTCATGATCCCGAGACTACAAGCTGAACTGAAACCAAGAGTCAGACGTTTAGCCAAATGCCCCACCCAAGTGCCCCTACATTCAGAGTAATTATTGATAGATATATTTTTAGTACCATTTTATTACTTGTTTTGTCATTGTTTCTGGAGATTTTCTCTGATCCTTTCTTGTCTTTGTCCCTCTTTCCTTTCCAGTCAAAGAATCCCCTTTAATATTTTTTCCATGGCTGGTTTAGTGGTCACAAATTCCTTTAGTTTTTGTCTAGGAAACTCTTTATCTCTCCTACTATTCTGAGCGATAGCCTTGCTGGATAGAGTATTCTTGGCTGCAGAATTTTGCGTTCAGGATTTTGAATATACTGTGCCATTCCCTTCTGGTTTGCCAAGTTTCTATTTAGAGAGTTGCAGATAGACTTATGGGTCTGTAAGTTAAGAACTTCTTTTGTCTTACTGCTTTTTAGATTTTTTTCCTCATGAATACATTTTGCAAATTTAATTATAATATGTCCTGGCATTGGCCTACTTTGTTTGATTTCGATGGGAGTGCTCTGTGCCTCTTGAATCTGGATGTCTGTTTCCTTCCCCAGATTAGGAAATTTTCAGCTATTATTTCCTCAAATTTTCTGTTCCCTTTTTCCTCTCTTCTTCTTCTGGGACTCCTATAAAATAAATGTTGTTACATTTCATGAAGTCACTGAGTTCCTCAGGTCTATTCCTGTGTTCATAATTCTTCTTTTTCTCTTTTGTTCAGCTTCACTTTCTTTTCTTTCCTTTTTTTTTTTTAAGAGAGAGAGAGAGTATGCACAAGTGGTGGGGGGAAGGTGCTGAAGGACAGGAATTGAGAGAGAATCCTAAGCAGGCTCTGTCCCCAGTGTGGAGCTGAGGTGGGGCTTGATATCACAACCTTGAGATCATGACCTGAGCCAAAATCAAGTCAGATGCTTAACTGACTGAGCCGCCCAGGCATCCCCCAGCTTATTTTTTAAATTTAATTTTAGTTTTTTCGGTGTTCCAAGATTCATTGTTTATGCACTACACCCAGTGCTCCATGCAAAACGTGCCCTCCTTAACACCCACCACCAGGTTCACCCATCCCCCCACCTCCCTCCCCTCCAAAACCCTCAGTTTGTTTCTCAAAGTCCACAGTCCCTCATGCTTCGTCTCCCCCTCCCAATTCACTTTTGCCCCAATTCACTTTTCCTTTCCTTCTCCTAATGTCCTCCATGGTATTCCTTATGCTCCACAAGTAAGTGAAACCATATGATTTGACTCTATCTGTTTGACTTATTTTACTCAGCATAATCTCCTCCAGTCCTGTCCATGTTGATACAAAAGTTGGGTATTCATCCTTTCTGATGGAGGTGTAATATTCCATTGTATATATGAACCATATCTTCTTTACCCATTTGTCTGTTGAAGGGCATCTTGGCTCTTTCCAATTTGGCGATTGTGGCTACTGCTTCTATGAACATTGGGGTACATATGGCTCTTCTTTTCACTGCATCTGTATCTTTGGGATAAATACCCAGTAGTGCAATTGCAGGGTCATAGGGTAGCTCTATTTTTAATTTCTTAAGGAATCTCCACGCTGTTTTCCAAAGTGCACCCCCAGCTTATTAAGATTATTTATTTATTTATTTATTGGAGACAGAGAGAGTGCAGGGGGAGGGGCAGACGGAGAGGGAGAGAGAAACTTAAGCAGATTCTATGCTGATCCAGAGCCTAATGTGGGGCCTAATCTCACGACCCCAAGATCATGACCTGTGCCAAAACTAAGAATTGGACATGCAACTGACTGTGCCACCCAGGTGCCCCATATATTTTGTCTTCTACATCACTAATTCATTCCCTTGCCTTTTCCAGCCTACTGTGCATTGCATCAGGGGTGTTTCCAATCTTGTTTATTGCAGTCTTCATCTCTGATTCTTTTTTAACCCTTTTATCTCTATTAAGGGTCTCCCTGCTTTCCTTTATTCTTTTCTAAAGCTCAGTGAGTATCCTTATGAGTGTTGATTTAAATCATCCACCAGGCATGTTACTTATATCTCTTTTGCATAGATCTCTGGCCTTATCTTGTTCTTTCATTTGGGATAAATTCCTCCATCTTGGCCTTTTGTCTAAGTCTCTGCCTTTTTCTCTGTGTTAGGAAAGCCAGTGATGTTTCCTGCTCATGCCGTGTCTGTTGCATGCACTGTGCTTGGTGTGTTGTGGCTGCTCTATCCTTCATGCCAGTTGCTAGTAGAGGCTGTCCTTGCCTACAGTGCGCAGTGTTTGGTCCTTGGTCTGAATGTGGCAAGTTTTAATCATGTGTGCTCTGGTCTGCTTATGAAAGGGGACCCCATACTTCTTCTAGTAGAACTGAGGCCCTACAGAACTCTCTGGTCAAGAGATGTGGTGTGGGCAGAGGTTTGTGCTGGTCTTCTGGGTGAGGGGCCCACAGCACTGGAACTGAGATTAGCATGCCTAAGAAGGGCAGTTCCACCAAACAGCAGGGGTTTGGGGCCTAGTGTATTCAAGTTAGGCATCCAGTGTGTGCAATGTGCTGCTTCCAGCAGGTGGCTCTGTGTTTATGCTGAGGGGTGGAGGAGGGAAATGGTACCGCCAGCTCCTTTGTTTTACAAGAGGTGTCTGGGTGAAAGCTGCCTCTCAGGGACAGGCTCCAAGCAGAGCAAATAATCTCACCACTGTGTGCCTCAGGCATTCCTTAGATCACTGTTTCTGTGCTGTCTGCCCCTGGGTTGTTTGCCTTCTCTCCAGGAGCAGGGCAGTGCCCACCAGGCACCATCCCCGCCAAGTCTGCAGACCTTTAAAACTCTTGGCTTAAAGCCCTGCTGGTTGCAAGAACTCACGAAACTCAGCCCCTCTGTTTTCCCAGCCAAAGTCTTTGGGGGAAATGTTCTCCTTTTGTGTTCCCCTGTATGCTCCTCTATCCTTTCCTGTGACCATAGCTCAACCCCTCTATAGCACCCATCATCCATTTCTCCCCTAAACCATGTCCACAGGTCTTAAGTTCCTTGATGTGGCCTCTTTTCTCCCTTTGGTTGTGGAGTTTATTCTGTCAGTCTTCAGGTAAATTTGTGGGGTATTTAGGATGATTTGATTGTTATCTATTTGTGTTTGTGGGACAGTCTCATGCCCTCCTACTACAGTGCAAGGAGTACTTGCAAGGATACTAGTCTTGCTTGACAGACTACGTAAGCCATGAGTTGTGCTCTCTTTTCAAGTGCTACTAATTAGAGAGTTGTTGAATAGGCTATGCCACTTCCTGTGTGCTCTGGTTAGGTTCCCTGGTCAGATGGGCTGAGGGCTGTATTCAGTGGTAAGTAGGGCTATGAATTAGAGTCCCTGCCCCGGCATAGCAGAAGCACCTCTAAAGGCAAAAGCTCTTTGTTGTCTTAAGGCAAGCTAACCTATACCCCAATCCCATGATTGAACAATGCCACTGTCTTTCCTCTTAAAACTATTGGCTTTGCCTACCTCTAGACTCAAGTGCTGCTGAGCCACACAGCTTCCAGTTGTCTCCAGATTTTCTGGTCTGATGAGACCAGAAGACACTTCACAGCAAGTGGGGCTATCTCAGCTCCCTTACCTGCCTGGGGGTAGGGGCACTCTAGGCTACTCCCAACTTCTCAGTCTCTTGATTGGAAGAGGCAATGAACTACCCTCAGCTTTGGCTATGAATTAATCTCCCTGCCCAGTACTGGCTTGGCTCAGGGGGTCTCTCAGTTCAAGCACCACTGGGCCAGCACAGCTTCCAGGAATTTTTGTCAGACCTTCTGGTCAGATGGGGCTAGAAGACCCTCCATGGTGGATGGGGTTGTGATTCAGCTCCTTGCCTCTGTATAGGCAACATGGGTTCTAGGGCCAGCATATCCCATTTGAGGATCTGAATCAGGCACACCTGCACCCCATCAAGTTCACTAGTCAGGGTGTGCCTCTAACTTGGTTCTATAGGTGAGCAAAACTGCTAGGTGGGATTATTATACAGGTATTGTAGATAAGAATCTGGTCAGCCAAGATCCATGTGCTGGTTGTTACACCAGACTCCGAGTGGTTGAGCCCCATAAATCTCCCTACAATCCCTAGGGTGTGAGATCAGAGCAGGGGCTCCTGCAGAGCAACCCACAATGATGGAGGGGCTGCTTGTCCTGTGGGGCTATCTCGTCCCACTGGAGGAACTGGAAACTTAGGGGAGACCTCTCCACATGGGGTTGTGCTGGCCTGAGGGAGGAGCAATGTCATCAAAATGTAGGTATTTCTTTTGTCCTTCTACCTGTGTTGGTCTCTGTGGTACAGGGGGATGCTTCACCCTCACCCCTATGCTCTACAATTCTCACAGTGGTGTCTTGTACTTGAATAGTTGTTAGCTGTTGTTCTTGTGAGAGGGGGAGCAAAGTTAGGAGCAACCTATGCCACCAACTTGATGATATCACTACCTTGATATTTGAAATACCTTGGCATTTTTGAATCCTCAGTATCTAGCATAATGTAATGCTCAGTCTGTTAAGTGTGTGAACATTTAATCACCTATACATTGAATCACTCATTCTTACCTTTCACCTGACAAGAGGTTTCTCTACTTTCTCCAAGGTTAAATCTACCAACTCTATTCAGAATCACAGTTCTTTTCATCTCCTTTAGGTAGTTACTCCCCTAATAAACTCTCTTACTTGGAGCCTATCACTATTTCTCACGAGCTTCTTCCTTTTCTACTGTTACATATGCACATATCCACTGACAAAGCATTGGTGGTTTTCTTCTTTTTCTTTTCATTCTTTCCTTTTTTTTTTGGCATTAGGTTATGGCCCTTTCAGCTACGCTACTGTGTTATGTTATATAAAGAGCAGTGGACTGGAAATGAAAACTGTTTTATTCTGGCTCCTTTAAACAGTGTTGGGTAAGTAACCTTCCCTCTCTGGCCCTCAGCTTTTCATTTGGTAAAATGAGAAAATAAAATTAATTATCTCTAAAATTCCTTTCATCTCCAATGTTCTGTGCCTGATATGACTCTACAAATAAGAAACCAATACTCAGTGCCTCCATCTCCCAGTAACAGGAAACATCAAAAAAATTTTTCAAGAATGGCTTTTGTAGGGGACAAGATGGCGGGGAACTAGGAGGAGGCGCCGTCTCAACCTGTACCCTAAAGTGAGCTGATTACCTACCAAGGAACTCTGATAACCTATGAAATCAGCCTGAGATCAGAATTATACACGTCTGGATCTCTACGGGGGCAGAAAATGCCAGTGGGCAGGTAAAGCGGAGTGGGAACGCTGGACTGGTATCAGAAGATAAACAAAAGGGGGAGGGAGCCACCAGAAGCGACCTATTGGAAAGTAATACCCCAATACGAGAGTCTCCTGCATCTGGGACCAGCATTAACTTGAAGTCTGGTAGAAAGCACTCAAAAAGAGCAAAGGATCACGGGATGAAATTGTGGGAATTGGAACAGTTAGGGACAGGGGCTTAAGTCCCCAGACCGAGGACGGCCACCCCTGGAGCTGAGCCAGAGAGTGTGGCAGAGAAACCAGGTCTTGGTCCCTGAGCCTCGAGCGAGAGCTCCAAAGGGCGCTTGGCATACGGGAGGGGGTGGGACCCTCGCGCAGCAGAAACAGCCTTTTTCCAGTCCCCACGCATGCGCCGCGCCGCGCAGAGACTGAGACCCGCCCTACACCCTCCCCTGAGAGAGGTGCACGGAAGCGCCAGCCTGGCGCTCTCAGACTCGGAAAGTCTGAGCACTCCCAGCCCTGACCAGCAGGAAAATCTCAGTGTGAGATCGCCGCTTGGGACCTCTCTGGCAGTCTGGAGCTGCCCAGACAGCTGCCGCTGTTGTGGTTTTGGGTACAAGCAGGAGTTTCTGTGTCCCCAGGGACCGTGGCTGGGAATGTGCTCTGCCAGCAGCACAGGGGGACCTTATGTGCTCTGCAGCACCCAGAGGGGAACAGACTGAGGCTTCTCTCTGAGACGGAGGTCTGGGTGCAGTTGGCTTTCCTCTAAACCTCCAAAAACCATCAAGAGCTGCCAAGGGGAGAGAAAACAAATGAACAATCATAAAACCTCCAGAGAACAAAAGCCTGAAAAACCGGTTTCCTCAAAGCCCACCCCCTTGAGGGGGGCGGGAGGACTTAACTCAGGAAACACTGCCTGAATACCCACGCGGCAGGCCCCTCCCCCAGAAAGCCAACCAGGGGAAAAAAAACTGACAAGAGAACAAACACTACTACTTCATAGATACAACTTTTATTTTTAATTCGTTCCCACTATTCTGGTTCTTTTTTTAAAATTTTTTTATTTTTTTAAAAGATTTTATTTATTTGGCAGACAGAGATCACAAGTAGGCAGAGAGTCAGGCAGAGATAGGAGGAAGCAGGCTCCCTGCTGAGCAGAGAGCCCGACGTGGGGCTCGATCCCAAGACCCTGAGATCATGATGTGAGCTGAAAGCAGAGGCTTTAACCCACTGACCCACCCAGGTGCCCCTTTTTAAAATTTTTTTTTATTTTTTATATAGATAATTTTTAACCTATTTACCATCACAGTGAGATGTCCAGTACATCAAATTCCATAATGACCTTTTACCCAGAACTTTTTGATACATATACCTGTTTTTATTTTGCTTTTCTATTTTTTGAAATTTTTTAAAATTTTACTTTAGTTTAGTTCATTCTTTACTTTTATTTTTTAATATTCATATAGAGTTAAATTTCAAGGTAATCCCCTTTCCCCAATCAATGCTACCCCTATAGGTAAACCAATTTTAAATCCCCGGTTATCTTAGGAAAGTTGAGTCCTTTAACAAAGATATCAAAATACATCCAGGAAGAATCGAAATAACCTTCCTCGCCCACACTGAGAATTTATAACCACTCTCCCATCTTTTTCTTCCGCCAGTGTTTCTGTGTATTTGTGCTTGTCCTGGTAGTACATAAATCTTATACTTGGGGTTCTTTTTGATGAGGTTCTTTTTTTGTTTGTTTGTTTTACTTCTACATATATATGTATTTTTTTCTTCTCTTGTCATATACTTTTATCAGTCTTTTTGTTTGTTTTTGTTTGTATACTTCACAAACCTTACTTTGGGGCCCATTTGGGCTGAGCCTTCTCTGTTATCCTTTCTTTTTCCTGTCTCTCTCTTTTTTTCTTCTTTTGCTCTTTTTTTCTTTCGTTTGGGTGGGGACTCTTGATTACTCAGAAGCGTTCCAGGGTGCACCTTGATTGCACCACAGTTGATACATCCAGCTACATCCGTTCAGCCATCTCTCACCAAAATGACTAGGAGGAGGAATGCCCAGCAGAAGAAAAATTCAGAGGATGGGCCCTCTGCAACAGAGCTAATGGCTACCGACATAGACATTATGTCAGAAAGGGAATTCAGGCTAACAATTATCCAGGCAATAGCTAGGTTGGAGAAAGCCATGGATGACCAAACAGAATTGATTAGGGCAGAACTGAAATCCACCAGGGATGTTCACAATGCTCTCAATAAGTTCCAATCTAATCTAAATTCTCTAAAAGCTAGGGTAACTGAGAAAGAAGATAGAATTAGTGATCTGGAGGACAAACAGATAGAAAGGATCAGGAGGAAGCCTGGAACAAACAGCTTAGAAGCCACAAAAAGAGAATCAGAGAAATAAATGATGCCATGAAACGTTCCAATGTCAGAGTTATTGGAATCCCAGAAGGGGAGGAGAAAGAACTAAGTCTAGAAGATATAGTGGTACAAGTCTCCATGAAAAATTTCCCAATCTTGTGAATGGAACCAGCGTTCATGTACTAGAGGCAAACGGTCCCCTCCCCACAAGATTTTATTCTCAAAAGTCCTCAAGACACCTGACAGTAAGAATGAGGAATTATAATTCTAGAGAAACTCTCTTGAAGGCAGCTAGGACAAAGAAGCTCCTTACGTACAGAGGAAAGCCCATCAGAATAACGTCAGACCTGTCCACAGCAACCTGGCAAGCAGAAAGGGCTGGCAAGATATATTCAGGGCACTAAATGATAATAATAATCAAGATTAGAGCAGAGATCAATGAGGTAGAAACTAGAGATACAGTAGAATGTATCAATGAAACTAGAAGCTGTTTTTTTGAAAGAATCAATAAGATCGATAAACCACTGGCCACAGTAATCCAAAAGAAAAGAGAGAAAGCTCAAATTAATAAAATTATTAATGAAAAGGGAAAGATCACAACACCAAGGATGTAGAAACAATCATCAGAAGTTATTATCAACTGTTATATGCCAATAAGTTAAGCAACCTAGATGAAAGGAAGCATTTCTGGAAAACTATAAACTCCCAAAATTGAACCAGGAAGAAATTGATAACCTGAATAGACCGATATCTAGTAACGAGATTGAAGCAGTGATCAAAAAACTCCCAAAAAACAAGAGCCCAGGACCTGACGGATTCCCTGGGGAATTCTACCAAACTTTCAAAGAAGAAATAACACCTATTCTCCTGAAGCTGTTTCAAAAAATTGAAGCAGAAGGAAAACTTCCAGACTCTTTTTATGAACCCAGCATTACCCTGATCCCCAAACCAGGCAAAAACCCCACCAAAAAGGAGAATTTCAGACCAATATCACTGATTAATATGGATGCTAAGATTCTCAACAAGATCCTAACAAACAGGATCCAACAAAACATTAAAAAGATCATCCACCATGGCCAGGTGGGATTCAATCCTGGGTTACAAGGATGGTTCAACATTCGCAATCAATCAATGTGATAGAACAAATCAATAAGAGAAGAGAGAAGAACCACATGGTCCTCTCAATTGATGCAGAAAAAGCATTTGACAAAATCCAGCATCCGTTCCTGATTAAAACGCTTCAAAGTATAGGGTTAGAGGGAACATTCCTGAACTTCATAAAAATCTATGAAAGACCCAGAGCAAATATCATCCTCAATGGGAAGAAACTCACAGCCTTCCCGATGAAATCAGGAACATGACAAGGATGCCCACTCTCACCACTCTTGTTCAACATAGTATTAGAAGTCCTAGCAACAGCAATCAGACAACAAAGAGAAATAAAAGGTATCCAAATTGGCAAGGAAGAAGTCAAACTCTCTCTCATCGCAGATGACATGATAATTTATATGGAAAACCCAAAAGACTCCACTACCAAACTACTAGAACTCATACAGCAATTCAGTACCGTGGCAGGATACAAAGTCAATGTATAGAAATCAGTGGCTTTCTTATACACTAACAATGAAAATACAGAAAGGGAAATTAGAGAATCGATTCCATTTACTATAGCACCAAGAACCATAAGATACTTGGGAATAAAACTAACCAAAGAGGTAAACTGTCTGTACTCAAGGAACTACAGAACACTCATGAAAGAAATTGAAGAAGACACAAAAAGATGGAAGACCATTCCATGCTCTTGGATCTGAAGAATAAACATTGTTAAAATGTCTATACTACCTAGAGCAATCTATACTTTAAA
>PISX010031221.1:0-17706 GCA_004024625.1 Mellivora capensis
ACTTATTTGGAAGAAAAGCGAAATTCAACAATACAACTGGCCTAAACTGTGAATCTTAGTGTATGTGGATAACTTCTAATTTTTTTTTATCATTTATTATCTCTGTTAGAAAATACATTGTCCAAACTACACCCTAAGGCCTTAGTTACTGTGAGTTGAAGATTACTTCAAAGAGTACCACTTTTAGAATACTTTATAATTAATAGCTGGTGCAATTTAAGTTTACTTATTGGGAATTTATCTCATCCATCAAGCTAGAGTGAACAAACTTGAAGTCATGTGTAATTCAGGCAAACTTTAAAATTTCAGAGTATTTTCTAATCTTATGAGCTATGTGATTTCAAATGTGAAATTCAATTAATTACTGTGAGGCTCAGTTTCCTCTTTTATATAATAATCACCTGCTTCACAAAATTTCCTTGGGCTCAAATATATGTTAATTTCTATGAAACCATCTTATTAACATGCAAACTGGATAAATGTATTTCTGGTAATGTGACAACATATTTCAGAGGTATTCTATATTTTTATGTCACCTTCCTGTTCAATATGATAAATACCTACTAAAAATATATATACACACACATATATATATATATATATATATATATATATATATATATTTTTTTTTTTTTTTTAAGATTGTATTTGTCAGAGAGAGGGAGAGAACAGCAGGGGGAGCAGCAGGCAGACAGAGAAATGGGCTCCCAGTTGATCACGGAGCCTGATTCAGGACTCCATCCCAAGATTCTGGGATCATGAACTGAACCAAAGGCAGATGCCCAACCTAGTAAGCCACCCAGGAGTCCCCAAATATTTCATTCTTAAACTCTAGTCAAAAAGTGGTAGGTAGGGGTGTGGGGGTGGCTCAGTGGGTTAAAGCCTCTGCCTTCGGCTCGGGTCATGATCCTAGGGTGCTGGGAGCGAGCCCTGCATCGGGCTCTTTGCTCAGCAGGGAGCCTGCTTCCCCCTCTCTCTCTGCCTGCCTCTCTGCTTACTTGTGATCTCTCCCTGTCAAATAAATAAATGAAAAATATTTTTAAAAAAGTGGTGGGTAACAGTCCACTAAGGATATCTGTGTATACTCGAAGTCACCATATAACATTTCAAGTAACTTACTTGCAATGATTTATTATTTTGTTTTGTTTTAAGTGACATGCTATCTATGTAAGTGATAAATAATACAAACCTTCCAAGCTGGGTATGATATGGCACTTAGGTAAGCCACAGATAAATCTAGTGTGTCACGAAATATCAATGTTTAAAGTCTTTAGAGTAATACAACATTCAAAATCATTTTAACAACCAACTAGGAATTTTGTAACAATTGTTAGGGTGTTTGGGCAATATGTATATGGCTAATTCTGTAAAATGCCTTCATTGAGTGATTTTGTATCTGGGCATAAAATTGTTAATTCATAGCCCCAGCAGCCACAAAATTCTCTTCTAGTACCTTCAGGTACTTCAGCCTGACCTTTGCCTTGAAACACCAAGACAGTGTGATTATTACTTTAGATATAAGTAAGACAACAAAGTTTTTTAAAATTTTACTTATGTATTTAAAGGTCTAGTGATTATTTTAATTTATTCTGTTTTCACAATGTTTTTGTAAAGTGTATTGTAATTTATATCTTTATTATTAGTATCAGTAGTATTTGGTATTACATGACCCTATATATAATATAATTGATTATAGTGTTACTGACTGATTTTTTGGTTTTCCGTTTTAATTACTTGAATTCTTGCTCATGATGGAAGTGTTATGAATTACTGCTTATTTTTCTGAAATACCAAGTAATGCTTATTTGTAAGAATAAACAATAATTACAAATGGTTCAATAATTCATAAAAGGGGCTAGTACATGTCCAAGAAATAATTTCTGTAAAAAATTTTTAGATATTACAACAACATAAAATTTATATTACTTAAAAATAATTTTAGTTATTGAACTCAGTTAAAATTAATACAAAATATTTCTTATACTGCACACAAGGTTAATGACTGTTATACATAAGGATTTTCTCACATTTAATTCATACTCCTCCTTACATTTCCCTTTAATAGCCTAAGGGCCTTTCTACATGGAAAATTATGAAATAGAGGAATGATACCAACCAGACCACTGTTGATACCAACCAGATCACCGCACCTCACCAAAAAACAAAACAAAACAAAAAAACACCCAAAAAAACGAAGGTAGGGAAGTTGTAGGGACTCCATTTTAGAAAGCCTCTGTTTCTGCTGCTTTTCTGCTAGGCCCTTTTTACTCATGTTCTATATTCTCCCTTGCATCTGAGTAAAAACCAGCAGTAAAAAATCTATGTTCCCACTTCATGGGGGAAGAAAATGAGTTAATCATTCTCAGAGTTTTGCTTCAGGCCCCAAATACCTGCTAACACCTAAGAGCCGGATTGACACATGTCCCAGGACATTAGCTGTGAGCAAACCTCTGCTAATGCTGGCATTGGTGCCCTTATATCTTCAGTGATCTATAAAATGACACCTACAATTCACCTGTCATTCGCCTTTGCTTAGACCCTACCTTGGATTCCTGAAGGAATACATTACCTTGGACCCCTTTTCCAATATAAACCCCTAAGTATAAACCCCAAGCAAAAGCGAGACTCCTTGTCCTTTTCTTTCCAAGACTTCCAGTAGCTCTGTCTGCTACACTCTGTCACTTAAGCTATTCAATTAACTCTGTTTTCACTTCCTCTGGTGTGTGGTTGATTTCTATCCTGCACAAAGCCAAGGACGCTCTTTGCGGCTCCTAAGGGACCCTCCTCTTGGTATTCGGACCCAGCCTGCCGGCATCAAAGCCAAAAAAAGTTGAACTCTTTCCAGCCTTTTTTTTTTTTGTAAATATAAATTAAGAAACAATATATTTCCATGAGATTATTACATTTTCAGATCCAGCTGAAGAAGCCATTTAGAAAAGCTGTTTTGAAAATACTGCAATCAACAGCTATATCCAAAATGTCTCACATAATCACAAAATTACTTATTTTCACAACTGACTTGCAATTTTTAAAGCTTCATTTTACACCAATATCACGAAGAAACAAACATTTGCTCTTGAAACAAACTCTTGTAACATGAAGTGACAAGTCAAGGACATAGAGACAACACAAAGTCAGATGAATGTGAGATTTCAAAAGTCTCCAATGCGCATTGAATTTACTATCAGTCCCTATGCACAGTTAATAATACTAGATAAAATCCTTTAAGAGAAAAACTTGAATTAAGTGTATTCATTTGGCAAAATTATGCCAAAGGAACAAATGAATACTGTAAACAGTTACGATACTATGGAAACTTGCATAGCGAGTGCATTGATGGTGCTGCCGCAAGGAGAGAAGGGGATGCACATTTAAATCTTAGTTTAGAAAACACTGAGATGCAATTAAGCATGGTTTTAGTCATGGGGAAGCTCTCGTCCCTAAATGTTATCTAGTAGAACTGAATAAGTAAATATATCAAATTACTGAATCCAAGAGAATCAAAGTTGCTAGACTTACTTCTGAACCATGATGTCACAAGATGGGGCTCAGTATAAGCACACGCGTTGATGGTCCAGAGTAAGGGTATTGCCAAAGTCTACATGCTCTATTTATCCTCTGATAAACAGTTAGGTTTCTTCCATATCTTGACTACTGTGAATAATGCTGCAATAAACATGAGAGTACAGATAATCTCTGAGATCCTAACTTCAGTTCTTCTGGTTATTCCCAGTGGCATAAACATACAGTGGAATGTTATTTAGCATTTAAAAAGAAGGCAATCTGGGGGTACCTGGGGGTTCAGTCTATTAATGAGCTTTGGCTCAGGTCCTGGGATGGAGTCCCACATATGACTCCCTGTTCGGTGGGAAGCCTGCTTCTCCCCCTGCCTGCCACTCCCCCCTGCTTGTGTGGTTTCTCTCTCTCTCTCTCATAAACAATTAAATAAATTAATTGTTTATTGTGTTAAGGTCTTGTGTTAAGTTCCTGTTGCTGTAAGAAAATAACAACAACAAAGGAGCCTGAGCAAACTTTTGGAGGTGATATATGTGTTCACAACCTTGATCATGGTTATGTTTTCACATATAGTATATGCATCCATCAAAACTCTTCAAATTGTATATATTAAATATGTATGGATTTAACATATCAATTATACCTCAATACATCTACTTTAAGACAATTTTTAAAAGATTATATACTCAAAAATCTGAGAATAACTCCCAGGTTTGTTTGTTTTTTTAACATTTTAAAAAATATTTTACTTATTTATTTGAGAGACACAGGGAGAGAGGGAACATAAGCAGGGAATGAGGTTGAAGGAGAAGCAGGCTTCCCACTGAGCAGGGAGTCAGAATCAGGGCTCAGTCCCTGGACCCTGACCTGAGTCTAGGGCAGATGCATAACGACTGAGCCACCCAGGTGCCCAGAATGACTACCAGTTTTTTAGATTTGTTAAAGGATAGTCATTTCCCTAAAAATAGGTCAGGTCACCAAAGTGATATTTTTGAATACATGAATTAACCAGAAATTGACAAGTCCATGAAGATAGGCTAATGTATGTTGATGAAATACATGGATTCTGAGGCAGGGGAATCTAACATTGAAGAATTTAGTCTTAAATTTATTTTATTTTATTTTATTTTATTTTATTTTATTATTTATTTGAGAGAGAGAGAGAGAGTAGGGGAAGGGGTAGAGAGAGAAAGAGACACAGAATCTTGAGCAGACTCTGTGTTGAGTGAGGAACCCAGACAGGGGCTCCATCTCTTGACCCTGAGATCATGACCTGAGCCAAAACCAAGAGTTGGACACTTATCAAACTGAGCCACTGAGGCACCCCCAGTCTTAAATTTTAAAAAATCCAGATTAGTAGGGGCGCCTGGGTGGCTCAGTGGGTTAAAGCCTCTGCTTTCGGCTCGGGTCATGATCCCGGGGTCCTGGGATCGAGCCCCACGTTGGGCTCTCTGCTCCGCGGAGAGCCTGCTTCCTCCTCTCTCTCCCTGCCTGCCTCTCTTGCCTACTTGTAATCTCTGTCTGTCGAATAGATAAATAAAATCTTAAAAAAAAAAATCCAGATTAGTAGAACAACCACTGTGTATTCTTCAAGAAAACAATCATCAATACTTTGAAATTGTTGGTAACAAAAAGTCTAATTGATTTTAAAATCTATTTTCACAAGAAATCTCAGTATAATACTTATTTTTAAAAAATGAAATGTTAGATTTTAAGAAAATTATACCCTGATATGCAATTAAAAATACAATTAACAGACTTTAAAGATGAGAAAGATTTTTCTGACAAGTGATATACACACGCATGCACACACACACACCACTCACTATTTTACATATTATAGATATATATATATATAACCATTTATTACCACCTATTCATGTCAAATTTACCACTGATAGCTATTGGAAATAAAATGAAATGAAAAGAATATTTTAAACACTTTGATCAGAATTATATATAAAATTTTGTATAATTTCATGGAAGCAAGTCATAGGATGTCATTTAAAAAATGGAAATTTTCTATAAATCATTATTTAATATCTTCCCTAATCTCTATTTTTATCATAATCATAACAAAAAAAAAGATGTGATGGATTATGTTACCAAATTTCTTATAAATGGCCCCAGATTCCTTCTATTTCAGTTAAATTTCCCAATGCAAATACAACTTTCCATGGGAGTAATGATCTGAAAACGTCAGAAAATGCCAAAATAGTGTGTAGTGCTCTTCAATTGTCTTTGGAATGAAGATTATATATGGCATACAAGTTGATTAATTCTATGAGATTATGTCAAAATATCTATGGAGAGTATCATAAAATAAAATTTAAAAAAAAAAAAAGATCATTGGGAGAAAAAAAGTAACAATACAACAAAACGAAACAAACTTTTGCCCTGAATGAAGTGAGGATCCTTACAGAAAACTGATATAATAGGTCATGTAGACTTCATGGAGTCACAGATATTGAAATTTAAGTAAAAGTTTAAGTTTATTTATTAAATAAAGTTTAAATAAATTTATTATTTATTCAAATAAAATACTCTTCATTAACTTTCAAAACACATAAGCAAGCAAATCTCTTCTAAAAATGCATGAAAAAATAGATTCTGAGACTGAAAAAGGGTGTTACTAATAATTTTTTCTAGAAAGATAGAAGAAAACTGAGACTGTCATAAGCAAGCCAAGAAATAAGCTCATCCCAGCATAAATCACAATGACAAAAAGAGCTAATTTACATCCCTCCATACAAGACTGCTGTGTAGTATGATGTTGAGGGGCACCAGGCACAAACTGTTGTGTTCCAGCAGACACCTACGACAAAGACTTCAACTTGAATCTTGCCCCATGGAGCTGTGCAAAGTGGTGGACCCATCCTGATTCTAAGTCAGGCACACTTCTGATAACTTTATATTATATTAGGTATTTAATCCTTAAGTCAACAGTGAGGCAGGAATGAGGACAAAGAGAGACAGCATACCTGCTAGATGCAGATGCGTAGTTAGTGGTGGAACTCCAATATGAACCTAAACAGTGTGACACTCGATGGTTAAACTGTATTTGCTTCCTATTAATATTTTCTGCAGTTTATTTTCTATAGTAATAGGTACAATGACCTGAGGGATGTATAATCCCTCCCAAGAATTGTGTCCTTTCAAATAATTTCCATTGCGTGAATAGGAAATATGCAAACAAAATACACACAAGTGAGTTGGGAACATTTCACAAAGTTTAGCCTGACATAATTTGTAAGTTAGAGCTTTACCTATGAAAATTTTATTTGGAAATGTGAAGAGAAATGAACAAATCATGCCATAAATATTTTCTTAAAATTGTATTCTTCTGTTTATCATTCATGCTTTATATTTCCAGGCTCAATGTAAATGAAAAGGAACACTCATGGGAAAATATTCACACCTTTTCTCTTCTTGACACAGTCACTTACTTAGACAATACTATGAACTCCCCTCATGATCTAAATGTGCTGCCAATAAAACACTATCCTGAAGGAAAGATTTTAAAATCAATCTTGTTTTAAACTCAGGACCATATAAAGTAAAGGGCTTGCTTATTATTCCTGAGCCCATAAAATTTAAAATCCATATTCCACATAACTTACTTATTATAATTATTTTATCCTTAGATATAAATATAAATAATTCAAGGTAAGAGTAGATATACAATAGGAAAATAAATAAACTGGAGGGACAGGATGGTCTTATGCAGAAAACAACAAATATATGAAATAAGATTAAGTAATTGAAAAAGAGAAGTGAATGTAATAAATAATAATAAGTAGCATGATGATGTACCATTTCATCTTTATATAGCTCCTAATTATTCTACATAAGAATATCAGGGATGCAAAATTGATGCCAAATTGTGAACTTTAAGAGTGGTGACCATTTGGGACATTCTTATGATGTATTAACTTTCCAAGCCATTTCCATATAATTAAGACTTCAAGATTATAAGGAAACCAAAATGTTATCTACTAGACAGATTTCCTTTGAGTAAGGAACTTTGACAATTTAGAGAACTTTCTGTGATCAATTAAGATAAATACACTACTGGGGCACCTAGGTGTCTCAGTCAGTTAAGCTTCTGCCTTTGGCTCGGGTCATGGTGTCCAGGTCCTTGGATGGAGGCCCACATCCAGCTCCTTGCTTGGTGGGAAGTCTGCTTCTCCCTCTCCCTATGCTGCTCCCCCAACTTGTGCTCTCTCTATCAAATAAACAAATAAAATCTTTTATAAAAAGATAAATACATTATTATTTATCTATAAATAAACCCTTTTCTATACATAAAGAAATCAAATCAAATAATGAACAAGTTAGTGTGTCTACTTGTCCATCATGGGAAAATGACTATGTGCATTTTCACTAACTGATTATATTTAGGATGGTCTGTCTCAGAATATCAATTAAATAGAGTACCAAAAAATCACTTTGGGTCCCTGGAGAAGCATCTGAGGTCCTTATTATTGATATGTCATGAATAAGGAAAGAAAAAAACAGTGGTTCCAAATATGAATGCCAAAATAATTATCATGAGGATTAATGCTTAAACTAGCAGGCACCATTTTTGAAGTCATTTTTCTTTTTATTCAGCAACCCTATGGTGGGAGCCACTGTGAGTAGTATAAAGATGGTTAATGTTTCCCCAGCAAATCCAAAGGGAAACCCCCAACCTGCCCATAAAGTTCTGTTGGAGGGCAGTACTGTTTACCTTAGAGCACAAATACAGAATCTTTTCAGTAAACCCTTCAGAGTATGCTGGATATGAAAAATGGCAAACCTTGTGCTATTATGGGAAGTTATAGTTCTTTCTTTAAAATATGTTATCATTGGGCACCTGGGTAGCTCAGTGGGTTAAGCCTCTGCCTTTATCTCAGGTCATGACCTTAGGGTCCTGGGATCGAGGCCATATTGGGCTTTCTGCTCAGCAGGGAGCCTGCTTTTCCCTCTCTCTGTCTGCCTCTCTGCCCACTTGTGATCTTTCTCTCTCTCTGTCAAAGAAATAAATAAAATCTTAAAAAATAAAATAAAATAAAATATGTTGTCATTTTCAAATAGTGAAATTACCGTTACAAGAATGTAGAAAAGTCAGACACAAAATTAGAAATAAGAAAGAATTCTGAAAGCACATTCTACTCAAGTAGCCAAAAGATTCAAATATTAGCTCTTTCTCTCCAAGAGAAATAGAGGAATAGGACCCAATTTATAAGCTATCAATGTTTTCTATTAAGGAGTGCATGTATAGCATGGAGCACTGGGTGTGGTACATAAACAAAGAATTTTGGAACACTGAAAAAAAATGAAGTTAAATTAAAAAAATAAAAAAATAAATATTTTCTTTGTAAAGATTTTTGTGTGTTTTAAAAAATTTACAGTTGTGATACAGGTAAACCTGAGTAATACACATCACAATGAGTTAACCTTTTCTCTACATTTCTTATGTGTACTAAGTATGTCAAATGACCTACTGATCTTAATATTTCAAGAAAAAAATATAGGTAGATATTTAAATCTGACAGACTCCCTACTGAATATTGGCATAAAATTAAAGACTCTATTAAAAAAAATTAAAGACACTCTATTTTAAGAAACGAAAATTGATAACTGATTGGACATAGGAATAAATGTTAAAAATGTAAAAGTAAAAATCCTGGAAGCTCTGGTCCCACGAGGATAAACATCTTACAGCTCTCTCCAGATAATTATGATTCAAAAGAAATACTATTATTAGTAATACTATTTTGTACTAGGGTTTAATGAATATAAATGGCATTTTAATTAACCCTAATTAATGTGTTGAAAACATAGGATGAGTAATATTAGATGAACTTTTTCCAAATTACATTTTCAAGTTAGGTAGCTTGACAAAGATTTCTAAGAATTTTACTGTAGGTACTGAACATTTATTATACTGAACTTTCATAAATATCCCTGTATACCCAGCTGCTTCTTTTAGATAAATTACTTCATTCAATTTTTGAACACTCTATTGTATCTCAGGATAGTTATATCTCCATCCTTATGAATTTTCAGCTTTGAAGATTAACATCCCATGTGAGAAGCTAACAGATGGGACCCTACTTCCAGATCAATCATTTTACTCAAGTTCTCCATGGCCAGTATTGTGACAGAGGATCAAAACTGCATATGAGGTGCAGAATAATATGTTTGAGAGAGGAGGGAAAAGGGAATAAGCACATTTTTTATCAGTGTTTTTCTGATAGAGAGAGGAGAGTCAGAAGCACGCCCACCAAGAGTCCATATTGGTTAAGATAAAGCCTGTTCTCACAAACAAATTCATTAAATACTTTCTTTTTCTTAAGCTAAATGAAGAGGAACAAGCATAAGTATACAATGGGTTAAAGAGAGATGACAGACAATAATAAAGCTATCTACAAAAAACATGAGTGAATGAAAGTACCAGTATCAAACTAAATATTAATTAGGAAATATGTTTGATATCTGATACTTTAGATAAAATAGATTAGAATATTTTCATTATGCTTTCTTATTTATCATCATGTGCACCTTTAATTTAAACTGAGAACCAATAAATTACATAAAAGAAATAGTGATTCTTTAGGCACTAGGAGATTTCTTCTATGTAGCTATTCAGTAAATACATGTTATTCCATGTGGGTAGTGTAAAGAAGATGGACGTAAGATAATATTAATTAATTCATTTTATTTGTTATAAATTAATGATTCTAGTGTCAGAATAATTTCATGGTTTCAGATGGCTTTGGTTTATCTTCTAGGGCCATAGTGCATTTCTTGCTCAATCAATTACACATAAATGTTCATGGCATCTGAGAGGCAGTGGAAGTATAAATGATAGAGCTGCATGTATGTCCTAAAGTTTCACTTAACAGTAATTGGTTTTATGTTTCTTGTGGCTTTTCTGCTCAACTCTGTAGGATTTCAGGGGCTTATTCTTTGTATTTATAAAGCCGGCCATCTTGTGAATAATTTACATGTATTTTTTCATTCACTGAAATAATACAACGGAGTGAAGAAGTTAGATGATCCTGAGTATCACTTTCAGCATAAATATCCTATAATACTAAATAGTTCTTCACATGTAAGAAGCAAACTCAAAGTTTGCCTTACTGATGTTAGGAGAATACCATCAGGCATATATATATAAAATTCATTATAAAAAGAGAGAGAGAGAGAGAGATTTAAGCATTACACATCTCAGTAGAAATATTTATAAAAATTAAACGTATAGAGGTACCTGGGTGGCTCAGTTGGTTAAACTCTCAACTCTTGATTTTGGCTCAGATCACGATCTCAGGGTCCTGGAGCAGACCTCAGCTCTGTGCTGGGGGTGCTTAAGATTCTCTCTCTCCCCCCGACCCTCCCCAGCTCACACATGGTCTTGCACACTTTCTCTCTTTAAAACAAAAAAAGTAAATGTATGAAAAAAATCAAAACTCTATGAAGCCTTGTATTTTAGCAGAGAATTCACTTAAGAATATGTTATAGTACAAAATTATTAACAAATCCAAAAGACAAAATGGGAAAAATTTCAGATGTTGTATTTTAAAAATCCATTCATTTCCCTGGGAGGATTTTTATCAAGATTGAGTAAACATCTTTGTGAAAATTTGAATTGCTTTTCAAAATTAAATTTTTCAAATTTAGATCTAGGGGAATGCAATCAAATAATATCTCTGTTTTCAAAATGAAATATTTGGCTCTTTTTAAAAAAAAGCATTTCACTTACTTTGTTCTGATTTAAAAGAAAAGATAAATATAAGAACACAATATAAATCTGTTTGCTCCATAGCTAAACTTATGAGAAACAAATAGGCCACTTACAATTAATTCAATACCAATCTACTTTTTTTTTTTTTTTTTTTTTTTTTTTTTTTAGAGAGAGGAACTATAGGGCATTAACTGTCTCATAATAACCACTATTCCATTTGGTGTCCTGAGTAGCCTCAATGGCAGGTTGATTATAATGCAGAGTAAATCTTTATGCAAATGACATGCTAACATGGGAAATCAGATAGGTAGATAGATATTAGCTAAATAAAGACAGGGAGAGGGAGAGAGATAAAGTAAATATCTTCATTTTTATATACACATATCTGGAACATATGTATACATATAACTATATTTACATACAAATATACATATATGAGATTCCCCTGGTTAGCCTACTTTCTGGGATTTCAAAGGAAGCCATTGGAATGGAATTTCAAAGTTGAAAGCACTAAGACACCAGTATACAAATTTGGAAGCAAAAATTAAAATATATCAATATTTAGCAACACCTTAAAATTATGCCTTACATCTCTTCTCTAACAGGTTCACTCCCAATTATTGTTATGCTCATAATTTATCCCACCATATAAAGCCCAATATTTTTCTTACTGTAAATATCATGCTTTATTTATTTCAATATTACGTACAATAGTGATTTTCAAACCTTATAAAACAGCAGAATCAACTGTGGCTAGTTAGGGGAAAAAAAGATTCCTTGCCTACACCTCAGATATTTTAATTCTATGATTATGGAAAGAAGTGGTAAAATCTATCTGGAACAGGTACCTTAAAAAAATATTAGAAGATGGGGCACGTGGGTGGCTCAGTGGGTTAAAGCCTCTGCCTTCAGCTCAGGTCATGATCCCAGGGTCCTGGGATCAAGCCCCGCATCGGGCTCTCTGCTCAGCAGGGAGCCTGCTTCCTCCTCTCTCTCCCTGCCTGCCTCTCTTGCCTACTTTTATAATCTCTGTCTGTCAAATAAATAAATAAAATCCTTTAAAAAATATGTTAGAAGATAATTTTCCTGATCTTAAGGAAGAAAATCACACTTTAAAAAAGAAATATTTTGCGGCGCCTGAGTGGCTCAGTGGGTTAAGGCTTCTGCTTTCGGCTCAGGTCGTGATCCCAGGGTTCTGGGATCAAGCCCCACATTGGGCTCTCTGCTCCGCGGAGAGCCTGCTTCCTCCTCTCTCTCCCTGCCTGCCTCTCTTGCCTACTTGTAATCTCTGTCTGTCAAATAAATAAATAAAATCCTTTTAAAAAAATTAAAAAAAAGAAATATTTCTCTGCATATTTAGATATATTCTAATTAAATAGTTTTTTTAAAAAGTTAAAGAGAATTTGGAAAGTATCAATATCTTAAAACCATGTATTTCCAAAGATATATGAATCCACCTCCTACCAGATATCTTACTTATTGTTATAAAAATGGCAAAAAAGAAATTAAAAAATTTAGATAGATCTGAAAGCCAAATATTCTGAGCACCAGATTTATCTTTTAATATATAAGAAATAAAAAAATATCCCTTACATCCCTTTATTCAACCAAGTTTTGAGTATCTAATATTTGCCAGTTGTTAGGCTTATCATATTTAACACTTCCATGAACATGTCAAACATTCTTCTCTACAGAATCTTGCCATTTCCAGGGGTAAAAGAAAAAGGAATACTCAAGTAATGATTCTAGTTAATTAAATCAGAATAAAGACTCCAACCTCCAAATTTACCAACCCTCCAAAAAACAAGGACAGGGATATATAATTTGATATGCATGAAATAATTATGAATAACAGATAAAACACAGAATTATGATAAACTATTTTTAATAACCTCATTATAAAGACTCACTGACTTTTTAAGAAAATATATTGAAAAGAAAGATGCTTTTAAAATTTAAATCTGGAGGGGCACCTGGGTGGCTCAGTGGGTTAAAGCCTCTGCTTTCGGCTCAGGTCATGATCCCAGAGTCCTGGGATCAAGCCCCGCATCAGGCTCTCTGCTCAGCAGGGAGCCTGCTTCCACCTCTCTCTCTCTCTGCCTGCCTCTCTTGCCTACTTGTGATCTCTGCCTGTCAAATAAATAAATAAAATCTTAAAAAAAAATTTAAATCTGGAGTACAGAGGGTGCACTTGGCTGGTTTGATCAGTAGAGCATGTGACTCTAGATTTCAGGGCTGTGAATCTAAGCCCCAAGGGTGTAGAGATTACTTTAAAATGTTAAAAAATTAAAAAAAATAAAATTTTAAATGTTAAAATTTTTTAAAAAAATATAATAAAAATTATATTTTGGGGGAAAAATCAAAAAGATCTCCAGACTATAACAGATTTTGGGATGTCAGTACAGGAGGTGAGTAGGTAAAATTATGCTAAAATGTTTTCTTCTCCAGGAATAGAAATGATAAAATAAAAACTTTAAAAACTATGTTTGCTAAAAATAAAAAGTTAATCACTCATAAAATGAAACTGGAACAGAATTATAAATTTAAAAACAAAAGAACAACTATAACTAAATTAGAAATGGTAGAGAACAAAACAAAAAGGCAGAGAAAAGCATGATAACCAGGAAATAAGAACTAGGAAAATAGGACTAATATCAGATACATTTGTGTTCACATGAAATTCCTTGCTAAAAAAAACAAAGATACATAACACATCTCAGAGGCTCCCCTAGTAACTCCTTTTCCATCATCCCCCATCTAATGTATCCTCAATCTCTGAATATTTTCTTCACCTAAATATTTGAAAAACACATGTTATTTCTCTGCATACCTAATCCTACAACGCTAGTTCAGGACTTCCAGCACTGCTAAATGCCTTCCTAACTGACTTCTGTTTAAGGGGACCAGGAATTTATGGGGCACAGCTTTCCATGTGGAAATGACCCTCTAATTCTTCTCAAGTCTCATCACAAAAAGTCTATAATATACTTAATATGAAACTAAATTTGAACTACTGAACTATAGAATGTTGCCCCGTCTTGCTTTTAATTTAAAAACGAGAGACCTTAAAAAATTTAGAGAACAATATTGTGATCAAAGACAGTTCTGTCAATTGTTGGCATTTGTTTGGATTAATCAGGTTGCACAGAAATGGGGGCTTTTTCTGGGGACTTCAATTAAGACACATAGAAAAAGATAACCAAGCAGTAAAATCAAGCGTGTAAAACCACAGATTTCTAACAAAATTTCTTCTGTACTTTGTTATACAATACCTCATTTCACATTGAGTGTTCTATACCTCTCTCAAAGCTTAAGAGAATGATTTCTAGCTGTTAGGATAGTTTCTTCCCTGGTCACAAGTATTGTCAATAAGAACCATCCTAAATCTCAACTGTAACTAATTATTTGATACAGCCTAGCTTTATTTCTCTACAACAGGAAATCCAAAACTGCTATTAAGAGGTTTGTGTACTTTTCTTACTAATATATTGTTAATCACATGTATATGAATGTTTTTGTATGTATGATTCACAAGAGTTTCAATAAAAATTCCTGATCTACTAATTTGAATTCATGTCTTACATTCAAAGAACTCTTTGAAATAAAAAAAATAGAACTAAATAAGTTGCTTGCTTAGCGTGAATGAAAATAAAATAGTTCCTATGAAGCAAAACATGGTCCATGGCAATAAGTATAGTCTAATTTATTTCATTTAAAATAAAATCACGAGGGCGGGGAAGCTGGCTACAGAGAAAGAGCTGAGGAGTGAGCTCTCAGCTCGGGATTACCTTGAACTGGTCACAGGATGGGTGAGCTCAGAGTGCAGCCGGAGGCCAGGGAGAGGGGAGTGATTGGGCGCTTTTCTCTGAGGGCGCTTTTCTCTGAGGGCGCACTGAGGAGAGGGGCCCCAAGCTCTCGGCTCCTCCAGGCCAGAGATTGGGATGTCACCATTTTCATTCCCGTCCTCCAGAACTCTAAAGAAAGCGTTCCGTTCAGGGAACAAAAGCTCCCGAAAGCGAACCCGAGTGGATTACTTAGCCCGGCACCTGGTAAGGGTGATGCAATTCCACCTCGGGCAAAGACACTTGAGAATCACCACAACAGGGTCCTCCCCCAGAAGATCAACAAGAAATCCAGCCAAGACCAAGTTCACTTACCAAGGAGAGCAGCAGAATTCCAGGGGAGGAGAAAACAAAGCACGGAACTCATGGCTTTCTCCCCACGATTCTTTATTCTTGCAGTTAATTTAATTTTTAAAAAAATTTTTTTCTTGTGCTAAATTTTTTTAACTTTTACCCTTTCCTTTTTTAACATTTTTAAACTAGTTTATCTTAACAATACCTTTCAATAATAATAATAATAATCTTTTTGAACCTTCATTATTATAGTCATATTTTATCCTTCATAGTATTTAACTTTATTTTTTGTATACACATAGGGTTTTTGCTTCTAAAAAATTTGGGGTACAACTTCTTCTAATAGATCAAAATATACCCTAAATCTAGCTCCGGGCTTGTTCTAGTCTCCAGCCCAAGCAAATTCTCTCCACTTTCTTTTTCTTTATTCTCCCAACCAACTTACTTTATCAACTCCTTGTTTAGAAATTAAAAAAAAATTTTTTTTCATCTTTATAACCATATTCCATCCCTTCATTGTGTTTACCCTTATATACATTTTTCATTCTTTAAAATTTTGGGAGGTAGTTTCTTCTAAAAGACCAAAATACTCCCAAAATTAAGTGGGTGACTCTGTTCTAGTCACCAGTCTAATATATATATATATTTTTTTCTTTTTTATATTTTTTCTTTATTTGTTTTCTTTTTTTAATTTTTATTTTCTGAACTTCTTTCTATCCCCTTTCTCTCCCCCCCCCGCCATGATTTGGGGTCTCCTCTGATTTGGTTAAAGTACATTTTCCTGGGATCTTTGCCACCCTTTTAGTATTTTATTTGCCCCTTCATATACTCTTATCTGGACAAAATGACAAGGAGGAAAAACTCACCAAAAAAAAAAAAAAAAAAAAGAGGAAGTACCAAAGGCTAGGGACCTAATCAATACAGACATTGTTAATATGTCAGATCTAGAGTTCAGAATGATGATTCTCAAGGTTCTAGCCAGGCTCGAAAAAGGCATGGAAAATATTAGAGAAACCTTCTATGGAGATATAAAAGCCCTTTCTGGAGAAATAAAAGAACTAAAATCTAACCAAGTTGAAATAAAAAAAGCTATTAATGAGGTGTAATCAAAAATGGAGGCTCTTACTGCTAGGATAAATGAGGCAGAAGAAAGAATTAGTGATATAGAAAACCATATGACAGAGAAAAAAGAAGCTGAGCAAAAGAGGGACAAACAGCTACTGGACCACGAGGGGAGAATTCGAGAGATAAGTGACACCATAAGACGAAACAACATTAGAATAATTGGGATTCCAGAAGAAGAAGAAAAAGAGAGGGGAGCAGAAGGTATATTGGAGAGAATTATTGTAGAGAATTTTCCTAATATGGCAAAGGGAACAAGCATCAAAATCCACAAGGTGCAGAGAACCCCCCTCAAAATCAACAAGAAAAGGTCCACACCCCGTCACCTAATAGTAAAATTTACAAGTCTTAGCAACAAAGAGAAAATCCTGAAAACAGACCAGGAAAAGAAATCTGTAACATACAATGGTAAAAATATTAGATTGGCAGCAGACTTATCCACAGAGACCTGGCAGGCCAGAAAGAACTCCCACGATATATTCAGAGCACTAAACGAGAAAAACATGCAGCCAAGAATACTATATCCAGAGAGGCTCTCATTGAAAATAGAAGGAGAGATAAAAAGCTTCCAGGACAAACAAAAACTGAAAGAATTTACAAACACCAAACCAGCTGTAAAGGAAATATTGAATGGGGTCCTCTAAGCAAAGAGAGAGCCTAAAAGTAGTAGATCAGAAAGGAACAGAGACAATATACAGTAACAGTCACCTTACAGGCAATACAATGGCACTGAATTCATATCTCTCAATAGTTTCCCTGAATGTTAACGGGCTAAATGCCCCAATCAAAAGACACAGAGTATCAGAATGGATAAACAAACAAACAAACAACAACCTATCAATATGTTGCCTACAAGAAACTCATTTTAGACCCGAAGACACCTCCAGATTTAAAGTGAGGGGGTGGAAAACAATTTACCATGCTAATGGACATCAAAAGAAAGCTGGGGTGGCAATCCTTATATCAGATCAATTAGATTTTAAGCCAATGACTATAATAAGAGATGAGGGAGGACACTATATCATACTCAAAGGGTCCGTCCAACAAGAAGATCTAACAATTTTAAATATCTATGCTCCTAACATGGGAGCAGCCAACTATATAAACCAATTAATAACAAAATCAAAGAAACACATCAACAATAATACAATAATAGTAGGGGACTTTAACACTCCCCTCACTGAAATGGACAGATCATCCAAG
>PISX010031222.1:0-17693 GCA_004024625.1 Mellivora capensis
CTACCCGGCTCGCCTCTCTTCCCAGCGCTCTCTCCCCACAACTGCCCGCCCTGTACAGGTCTCTCCACCGCAGACAATACCCAGACCCCCTCTTCTCCCCACAACTATCTGCCCACCCCTCCAACGATCTCCGGGCCATCTCCGGCGGCAACTACCCGGAGCTCCACCGCCACAAACTCCCCCACCCCGGCGAACTACCGGGCTTCTCACTCAGTCCTCTCCTACATCCTCCCTCCTCAACAACTCTCCGGCTTCCAGACTCCCCCAGCCTCCCAGCCTCAGGGCCCCAACGTGCTGGAGGCCCTTTCGGCCCCTAACCCCCCGAGCTCCGGGGCTCCAGCTCCCACTCCCCACCCCCCCCCACACACATTCACGACGTCTGATCTCCAACTACCCCCAGCCCAGTCTTCCACTCCTCTTTCACCAAGGTCCCTCGACTCGTCGCTCTTCCACCTCCGGGGGCAGGCCCCCGACCCCCTCCCCGCGCTCCCCCGCAGCGCTCCGGGGCTCGACCTCCAAGTTTGCCAATTGATTCCTCGCCCGCCCCCCGCCGGCTCAGCGCTCCGTGCCGGTCGAGAGCTCACCTTCGGGACTGGGCTCCGCCATGGCTTCCAGCATCGCCCCCTCCCCTCCTCCCGGTCCGGCGCCCCCCTCCCCTGAGCCGGGGGATCCCGGTGCCGCCTCCGGTGCTCGGTGCTCCTACTGCCTCGCTCCACAGAGGTGTCTGCCTCGGCCCGGTTATGACTCCAGTCCGCTAGCCGCTGCCGCCACCTCCCTCTACCCCTGCCTCCCGCACTCCCGGACCGGGCCCCCTCCCCCCGCGCCGCCGGCCGCCTGCTCCCTCCTCCTCCTCTCTCCTCCCTCCTCGCTCCCTCCTCCTCTCTCCCCCCTCCCTTCGCGGGCGCCGGCGCGCAATGCATCAAGGGGCTTGTAGTCCGTCCGGCGGCCGCGGAAAGGGGACCGCATAGGCCTCCGGAACTTCAGTTCCCAGCAAGCCGAGGAAGAGCGCAGGCGCACTAAACCGCTCCCCTCCCCCGGGGAGTGGCGGGGAGATTGGGAGCAGAGGGTAGAGCGGAAGAGCGCGCACAGGTTCCTGGGAAATGTAGGCTGGGCGGGACTAAGAAAGAAGGAAAAGAAGGGATTAGAACTCTCGGCCACCATACTGCCTCATTCTGCGGCTTTTCTCCCCCCCGGGGGACCGCCCCACTTCCGGCCAGACGAAGAAGTGGTTGCTGGGTGATGAAGTTCTCCGAGTGATAATGGCTCCCTCCTCCCCGTCTTCTCCCTCCCTCGAGTTCCACCCACCCGCGCGAAGTCTGGTCAGGTGAGATGCAACCGAGGACAGAGTCCTCTGACCAGTTCCCACGCACGATAACCTCTTCCTTAATCCAAGGGCTGTAACAAACTTGGATGCATTTCTCTGAAGCAGGTACTTTCAAACTTTCTCCCCAGGAACCCAAGGTAAAACAACCAAACCATGTATTTTTTCCACATCGGGACGCATCAGACACGTCTATAAAACTTTAACTTTGATGAAACGACACTCGGAGTATTCCATCGCAACAAAAACGCCTTTTTTTTCCCCCCTCAAGGAAAAACTCAACATCAACAGAATAAACCAAAATATATTACTCTCCCTCCAACCTCCACTTTCCCCACCAAAGGACAACTAAAAAAGGAAAAGGGGGCGGGAAGCAACACAAAGCAAAATCCAGTACAGTTTGGTGGTTTCCTCTTTATTGATGTGCCTCCTACCTCCCCCCCCACAATTTCAGTCCCTTCCATCTACCCCCAAAAAAGAAGGTAGTGAAAGGAAGGGAATGCTGGGGTTCTGAGCCCCTTGGGCAGTTAGAAAGGGAACAGAAACCAAAACAATCACTTGGGTGGGGATGACAGAGATTGACAACCGAGAAGTCTAAAGCAGAGTGGGAAAGCTGGTAAGAGAAAGGGGAGAAAGGAGAGGTCCGAGAGGCCACCTCCCCCGGAGCCCTCCGGCTAAGAAGGGCTGGAGGAGAGCCTCAAACATTAGGAAGTGCAGGTCCTGAAGAAGGGAGCTGGTGGTTGAGCCCAGAGGAGGAGTAGGTCAGGGAAGGGGGGACACCTCTTTGTAGAACGAGACCCCCCCACCTCAGGGGCAGCAGCTTCGCAGACCGTAGACACTTTCATCACTGTAGGCGATGTACAGAAAGAAGTCTTCTTCGTGGTGCTCCTGGGGCGGAGGCAGAAAAGGCTGGTACTCGGCTGTAGCTACTTGAACCACCCACTGCCCAGACTCATTCTTCGAAAGCCCCTTCCTCTGAAGAGCCCCCAGACCCTCGGGCCCTGGCCCACTCCCTCACTTTGCTCCAGGACTGAGCAGCCAAGCCTATTAGCCCTAGCAGCAGTCCTGGGCAAAACGACCTCAACTGTTCTATGATGCCCTGGGGGAGGGGGGCGGGGTGGGGGGACTGGAGCAGAGAGAGGGTCAGAACCACAGCTAGGGCTCACTGTTTCCTCCCTCTCTACTCGTACTGCACTTGTCCAAACCTTCAACCCCGAGCTACCCCAAAACCTTGAAGTCGAAGATAAAAATGAGAGCTAAACAAGATGCTCCTCTAAGAACTGCTGACTCTTTTCCCCTCAAGCTCTTCCCGCGCCTCTCCAAAGTCTCCACCCCTCCCCGTCGCCATACCTGGTAGAGCTGACCCATTGTGGCACTGGTGGGTGGAATGACATTGTTGACAAAGAAAAACAAGGCATCCTCAGCTCGGAGATGAATTCGCTTCCGGATCAAGAAGTAGAACTGACCAACTGCCAAAGAGACAAGGTATGACAAAGTCCCAGAGGTCCCAAATGGCCTCAAACAACAGTCACCGTGCGGAGCCTCTTCCTGCAGAGACTGCACTCCCACCCGCAGGAAAGCAAACCCGGACCTCGGGGCAGGACCGCACCTGTGAGATCGGAAGGCACCAGGTATTTCTTTTTGTCCAGGTCTCCTATCCGAGCTTTAGGAGCCTTTTCTACTATCACCTGATAAAGAGAAGATGAAAATTAGGAAACACTGGGGGGACAGCCGCACAGTTACACCTGTCAGGGACTCAAGTAACAAAATTCCGAGCACCCAAACCCACCCGACCCGTTTCTCTTTGTCTCGGAACACGCGGAGCAGCCTCGAGTAGAGATCGTGACCCCACTGCGTCGGACTCACCCAAACATCCAGGATCGCCCAGCAGGGCGTCCTAATAAACAACTCTCTTAACCAGGCAGGGATGACTCGTCTGGGCGGACTAGAGCGTCCACCCCAAGAACCCAGCTAGCTGGGGGGGATGGCCATGTGCAGCTCAGGCTGTCAACCTCCCTGCAGCCTCCCACACCGCTCCCCGCGTCTCTCCCTGCCAGCCACGTCCCCTCACCCCCAGCTCGTTCGCTGCCCCGCTCCGTTCAACCTCGGGCCACAGCCACAGCAGCTTCGGGCCCGCTCCCAACCCAGCTACTGCCCGGCAGCCCGATGCCCGCCGTGCGCGGCCGGACCCCAACTCCGGGCTGTGGCGTCAGAGCCAGCGCCCCGCGCCCTCGGCCCTGGCTACGGTCCTCACCGGAACCCGGTCCGGATATTTCTTTCGGATCTTCTCGCCCTCAGAGCGGCGTTTCTCGAACGGATGCTCCTCTTTATACACGAACTTCATCCTCCCGGGAACCGGGCTGGACCGGGCTGGGCTGCGGGAACCCGGGGGGGGGGCCGGGACGGGGGGCGGCGGCGACGGCGGCGACGCGCGGGCGGACTCAGCGGAGCGATCCCGGGACTTGCGCCACTTCCCTATTCACCAACCCCGCCCCCGACCGTCCGGGGCCGCCCCGCCTGCTGGGTTACGCCACTAGCGCAGCGGCCCGGACGCCGCCGGCGTAGCACCGCCTACGGACGGCCCCCTTCACGCCGCCTGCGTAGTCGCTTTGGAACCAACTTGTGGGCTACGCAAGCGACGTAGCGAAGGTGGTTGGCTTGTGCTATGCTCGAAAATAACTGAAAACCCACACTCCGACCTTCCCCCAGCAAGCTAGAGACCCACAGGGTTAGGAGGTGCTAATTATAACGGGAGGCTTGGTTCTCCCGAAGTTCTTTTCGGAAACGAGATGAGAGCAGGGGGGCTGGGGGAGGCGGAGATAATTGCGAGGCTCGCTATTCACGAAAGGCGCTGGTACGCCGGAGGCGGCCGCTGACACCAAAACAAAGTAGTGCCCAAACGGAGGAGCTGGGTCTCCGGAAGGAAAGGAGGGCAGAAACGAAACACCTGTCCGGGGCAGCGCACACAACGCTTAGGTTCCAAGGAGAAGTGGCAGTAGGGGCCGAGAGCAGGTCCCAAAGGTAGGGACTACGTCGGCGCGGAGGAACACTGCCAGGGCCGGCCGGCGAAAAATCATGTGATCTCGGAGAAGGGCGGAGCGTCACGTGGCGGCCGCGGGAAGTAGAGCCGGCCGCGGGGAGGGAGGGGCGCCGACGGCGGGGGAGGGGGAGAGGGAGGGGGCGGGGGCGGAGCCGGCGGGAGGCTGGCGCGGGCCGAGGGCTGGGGCGCCCGCCGGCTGCGAGCAGTGGCCGCCGGCCCTGTCCACGTCGGTCCCCTGGCGTACCGCCTCTCCGGCTTCTGGTCCAGCTTTCTCCTCCCTTCGTACCGCTGTGTCCTACTGCCCCGCCCCTCAAGTTTCCCTCGGGACGGACAGCTGTCCTTTCACTCCCCAGCAGGACACCCATCCTGTGGCCAGGTCCCTTCCCGCCAAACGGTCTGAGGTCAAGGTTCCCTGCTCCTTCCCCCGAAGCCAACAGCACCTCTCCCCGAACATCGGTCCCTGCCGCTGTCTTTCTCCCCCACCGCTTAGGGGACAGGTGGATGTGAACAAAGGCTCCTCCCCTCATTTCCCAACCCGGAGAGAAGGACCTAGGGCAGCTTCGGTTTCCAAAGTTATAATGCATGGTTTAAAAGAGAGGAAAGAAAAAGAGAGAGAGAGAGAGAGAGAAAGCTGGTTACAGGTCTGAGGGAATCTAGGAAGAAGGGAAAATAGAGGGAAAAGGTGGGGGGGGGACAAGTTGGGGGAAAATCCAGTGGCCCAAAAATCCCAGTTTCCCACCCACAGCCCAGCCCTTGGAGTGAAGAATTAGATCAGTTTTGTACAAGAGTTTTTAAAAAATCAAATCACAACAAAGCTGGCTTGGCGTTTCTTTGAGCCTCGCGGTTACCAAATGTCTGTGTGTCATTCTGGCCAGTCCTGTCTCTCCACCAGACATCGGCTCTCCTAGGCCTCCGCTTATGTCCCAGTCTGGGGTTTCCAGGGAGTGCGAACGCGAAGTTAGAGTGAGGCTGCTTCAGAGTCTGGCCCACGTGTCCATCCAGACTCCAGGCGGAGTGCAGGGCTCCCGGGGCAGAGAGGGGCGGGAGGGGCAGACCCTGCCCACACAGTCCTCACCACTGGACAGGGCGGCAGACGGCATCCCGAGGGCTCACCCTCCCTTTCCCCCCCACCCCGACTCAGGGGGAGGGGGAGCAGCTGTCACCAGAGCCTGTGTTGGTGGAGGTTTCGGCTCAGCACAGAACGAACATCCGCGGTGAACCTGGGACGACAATAACTCGAGTTGGCGGCGCCCTGAGAGTTGATACCCTCCCAGCACTGGTGTCCAGCGGCCTCATGGGAGATGGGGGCTGGAAATGATCACCATTTTCACATGAAACTGAGGTCCGGTTTGCCCAAAAACCCACTGGCTAAAAGCGATGAGCTTTACTGTAAGGAGGCCTGGGTTCAAATGCTAAGTTCTTAAGGGAAAAGAGATAAAGGAGTCAAACAGGACACATTTTTATTCCCTCTTGGGATTCCCCCGCCTCCTTTCCTCAGAGATCTGAGTGTCTGACTTCCCTTACCTGAGCGCATCCAGCATGGGAAGCAAGTTGAGAAGGGCGGTGTCGCTGGGGTCACTGAACCACGATCTGATGGGGATGGCGTTGTCTAGGGCCAGACAGATGCATGGGACAGTAAACAAAGTTCAAGAGACAGGCAGATTTTTCTAGCTGGGGTGGGGATCGTTCCTTTAAAACGTGTTCCTCTCCCGACCCACCCAAACCCAGCAACCTTCCTGATTCAGCCTCCAAAATGAAAATCAACTTTTAATCACCGGATCTCATGGGAGCATGAGGCTTCTAAGACCACTGTGTCAGGGAAGCAAATGTGGTGGGAGCAGCCCCATCTACGAAACGGACGTGTGGGGGGAGGGGCACCATCTCAGGGGAAAGGGAGACGCCTGGCATCCTGACCCACAGGAAACCAGGAATCCCAGCTCCAGGCTTTCCAAATCCCTCCTCAGAACCACTTCCCAGTCCTGCCAGACCCGCCGCTTTGTCCCGTACCTGGGTGGCTCCTGTAAGCCCCTGGGGAGTTATCCAGGATCACGATGCTAGAGAGGTCGCTGTGGACCACAGAGAGGTCCTTGATGTAGCTGCCCAGTTCCAAAGTGCAATGCTGGAAGGTAGGGCGAGCTGGGCATCAGGGGGAGACTCGTCCCCCCCCCCGTGACCCTGGCCCGATCCCCACAACGCACAGTGGCGGCCAACTCCCACCGAGGGGGTGATGCCGCACCCCTCCCCTGGCCCCCCAGAGGGTCCCACTCCAGGACAGAGCCCTGCGCGCGGGGCCCTTCCTTACCTGTCTATAGTATCTGCGCTTGAGAACGCTCCTGCTGTTGTCCAGTTTGTCGGCCACTGCCGAGCCGTAGATCTCCATGCTGGCCGTGAACACCACCAGCTCGTACCACTGACTCACCTGAAATTGAGCGGGGAAGAGGGAGGTGTCGGAGAGGTGCCTACTCCTCCAGACACTCGGTTCTCTTTCACTAGGACTCCAGCCCAGTCCCGCGGGCCTCTCTAAATTCTGAAGGCCCCCGCGCCGAGTCTCGCACACCACACGCCGTTAAGACGCAAAAGCTGCGCGAACAGACGATCAGGCAGCCACGGAAGGACAGAATGACGTCCGCACAGCACGTGAACCCAAGCTCCCGGAAGCCATCCAAGCTCTCACCGTCCCACAACCTCCCCTCTCCAAAACCGCCCGCACCCGTTTCTCCTGGGTCCCCTACTTCCTCCGAGCCATCTGAATTCCCAGAGCCCTAAGGCCATTCCTTCCTCACAGAGCTCCCCTCAGTTTCTGCGAACTCACCACTTCTAAGAAGAAGTCCACGTGGGGCCTCTTATGTACAAAAAACCGGACGGGATGTTTGTCTATCACCACCTGCGAAGCAACACGGAAGGGTGGGGGAGTCCTGAGCACCAGAGCATAGGCTGAAAGGACACTCGCACCCTCCCACCGCCCACTCCCCTCTTTCGGGGTGCCACTGGTGCCGGAGGATGGGTGCAGGGACGAGACGCTCTGGGACTGGGAAAGGAAGTCCGGGTCAGAGCGGAGCAAGAGACGGGACCATCCCGCCGCTTCCCATGCCACACACACCTTGAGGATGAAGTCAGGAGGCGTTCCAGGCCGGACGGTGGGCCTCAGCACCCCATCGTGATGGGAGTGGATTAGCGTCTCATCCAGATCCAGCACCAGGATCTTCCTCTTGACCTGACCTGAACCACAACGCGAGGGGTCAACCTCCAGCCCACACCTTGAACCCTACCGCACCTTATAGGGGTCTTCCCGGCCAGCGTACTCACCTAGCCGATTCCGGGACACAGGAGATAAGGGGAGGATGTCATATCGAACAGTCTGATACTGAATTACCTAAAAATAGCGAAGGAGGGCATTGGAACCCTTGTCCAGGAGATCATGCCAAGGAACACTTGCTGTGTGCTGGGCATCGTGGAAGTCAATGAGGGCTATTTCACTGGACCCTCCAAACCCTCGTAGGGATAACATGACCAACAACATCATCATCTCTATTTTAACACGAAAGAACCCAAGGCTTAGCCGGGACCACGCATCTTATCTGGTCGTCTGTCCCCCCCGCCCCCCCCGTTAGAGTGAGAACTCGGCGAGAGCATGCGTGTCGTCTCCATCACGTCTGTCCTCCGAGAACTCTGTCACAGGACGGCTGGTTAGTGTCAGGGTCAATGTGGTGGTGGTACGAGGACGGCACCCATGCCGTCGGACCCCAGCCCCCACTCTCTTGGCCAGGACCCTGTCCTGCTGTGCCACAACAGAGCAATGCATGGCCCTTCGCACGTCCACCCCAAGGCTCCTTTGTCACGACTCCCATCACCTCCCTTTGGAGCCCGAGAGCTGCAGATTCCTTCATGGGCTGAGAGGAAGAGTCAGGGAAGGAGATCCTTGGGTACCTAAGGGGAAGGCAGGATGAGGGAATCCAGGGGTTGTCAGGTCAGCTAAGTTCCCCTGGCCGGGGGCCACCGGGCCTATTTTAACCAGCCACCTGTCCGCTTCTGTCTCTACCAGCCAAGTCACAAGTGGCACAGAACCTCAGGCCTCTGACCTGCCTCCTTATTCCGGTACCCAGGGCAGGGCGCACGGCTCTGCAAAGCCCCATCTGCCAGCAGGACGGATGGGGTGTTGGAAGGCCAGGGTGAAGTAAGGGCCATGAGGGAGGTGAGGAAGGGACAAGGACGTCACCACCTCAACCTTCCAGCTTCTCCAGGCCTCCTCCAGAGGCTCCTATTTCTAGCACCCAGATCTCTCTCATGCAAGCCTGGCCATCCCTTCCTCTGCTCAGCACAGACAGATGCTCTTCTGTCCATCCCTAGGCCCCAGCCTCACCTGGACCAGGCAACCCCCTTGCAAACCACAGGGCCCTTTCCCCCTAATGCCAAGGCATCTGCCCTTCTTTTCTCCCTGGGCCGGGATGAGGGCCGGGATGGGGGCCGCGACAGCTCGGGTGTCCTGCCCTGCTATCTCGGGTTGCACATGCTGGGCATGAAGGGAATGCTCTGAGCATCTGCCAGAAAGGGGGTGGGGGTGGGGGGAGACACCAGATTGGAAGGGAAGACAAAAGGCTGCGGGGTCGGTGCTGCCCAGAGAAGAGCAATTTTGCAAATAACTAGCATCTGGATGAACACCCAGAGCAGAAACTGGGGGGGAGGGGGGCTCGGAGCAAGGCCAGGCAGAGAGCACAGCAGTCAACGTATGAAGAAAACCCCAGGAGCTAGCCCCATACGCATCGCAGCATTTCTGACCCCACGTTCTTCTCAGGGAAACAGCCCTGCCTGCAACTTTGACCACCCAGAAACAACCCTCACCCTTAATCAGGAAGTGGTAGAGGAGACACCGAATTCGAGGCCAGGCCCACCACCCCAAGTCAGTCAGTCAGCCGCCACCGCCGCTGTCACGGCCACCACCCAGGGCTCTCTGGAAATGCCAAGTTTTATTGCCAAGTTTTATTGAGGGACGCCGAAGAGGACAGAGCAGAGAACTTCTGCACCTCGGCGTACTGAATCCGCCCCAGACTCCTTTCAGAGGGCTCTCCCCAGTGGCGAGGAGAACACAGGAGCACATTCACTACGTGATAGTGGGCTCTGGCTGGAGCTTTGACCTTGGGGAAAAAAGCTCAGGGGGAGGGAACCCAGAGATACCGGGGTACTTGGCTGCCCACAGTGTCCCTCACCATGCTGGGGTCTCCCGGGGAGGCAGGCGTGCCCTCCGTCCCCGGGAGACGGTGCACGTCCACCACTGACAGGCACCCGTCTTCCCACAGAGACACCCAAACTTTCACGGGCTCCCTTCCCTCAATTGAGCCCAACGTGAAAGCATCTCTCTTGGTCCCAGGGTCTCGACAAATCCAGATACCCACACGAGTTTCCAGGGCCCTTCTGGAGGAGTCCCCTTAATGCGACCCGCAGCGGTTTCTCCTCACACCCCAGGCTTCCCCCGAGTTCCCATCCTTGCTGGTCACACAGGCTCTCCCACCCACCCCTACCCTTGACACATCACCCGGGCTCTTCCCTGGCAGGAGACCTAACGCACGGAGGGTCTTCCACAAGCCCACGTCGGCAGGGCTGGTGCCATCAAACAGGTGTTCCTTCCTTTCGGTTTCTCTAACAACAACTCCGGTTTCCTAAACGGCGCCCCACCCACCACCCTGGCCCCCAAGAGTTGCCAAACCCTGTCCCCGACGAGCACCCCCATCTCCGTTCTACTACAAGGGTCTCCCCCCTCCCCGTTCCGCCCCAGGCCCAGCGAAGGGTGCCCCAGGTCTCTAACGGGAAGAGCCGCCCCCGGGACTCCGTTCCGAAGCCCAAACGGAGGCCCGACACTTTGCGAAAACCCGTGAGCACCGCTGACAGAGCTTCCCACTAACACCAGCGCCCACCGCGGCTCACCGTGCGGATCTGCCTCCGCAAAAGGTAAATGAAGAAGCTCCAGAGCTTGGCGGCGAAGGCCACGAACGTGCGCAGCCCCAGCAGACACTGCGTCCGCATCATCCCGATGACCCCGGCACCGCCGGCCCCGGGGCCCCCGCGGCCCAGCTCCGCCAGCCCCCCGGGGGCAGCCCCCCGCCGCCGGGAGGGGGAACGGGGGCCCCGAGTGGCAGAAAAGGCTGCAGAGAGGGGCGCGGAGCGGGCGGCTCAGAAAGCCACCCCCGGCGAGGGGAAAGCCCAGCGGAACCGGGAGCTGGGGGACAGGCGTGGGCAGCCCGCGGGGGCCCACATGGGCGGGGAGTGGCACCGACGGCTTCGCGGAGGTTGCGGGCCGAGACGGGTCGGGCTAGGACGGGGTCCTCCGAGACCGGGAGGGAAGGGGATGGAGAATTGGGGGAGGGGGCCGTGGGGGAGGGGGCCGGGGAGAAGGGAGGGAGGGAGAAGGGGGGGAGGGGAAGGGGGAAGCGGAGGGTGGCCCGCTGCGCAGGCGCGCTAGGGGGCTGCCCGCGGGAAAGGGCGGGCGGGGGCCGCGGCGGCGGCGAACGGGCCGCTGAGCGGAGGAGCGGGGAAGGAGGGGGAGGGGGAGCCGAAGGGCGCGCACGGCTAGGCCGGAGCGGCCTCCCCCTCCCCGAAGTCGGGGGTGCCTTAGCCGCTGGGGAGCGGGGCTGCAGCCTCTGCAGCTGGATTTCCCACTCTGACAGGCGCCATTTTACCGCCCTAAGGGCTCCCTCCTCCTTCCTTCCCCCCTCCTCTTCCCCTCTGACACTGCTTCCGGTGGTGACGTGTATTCGCTTCACCGGGACTAAAGTTCCCCCTCCTCGGTCTATGGGGGCGGGCGAGGAAAGCGGAGTAAGCGCCCCGCGAGGCCGCAGTACCGCGCAAGCGCGGAAGGCGGGGACGGGGCGGGCGGGGCGGGGCGGGGCCTGGGAGCGATGAGGCCCCGCCTTGAGGGGCGTGGGCGGGGCGGGTGACGTCCCTCGCGGCGGAGGTTGGGCCGTCGGACGGGCTCGTGCGGCCTCCTTCCCCGCCCACCGACAACTGCCCCAACGGCTCTCCCGGCCCTAGTCGTGCAAAAAAAAGTGAAGTGTCTGTGCTCCGGGTCTCGGGAGGGGCCCCTCCGCGTGAGGGGACCCGCCGGGATATTGGACATAATCGCCTCATTCCAGACGAGGCCGGGGGTCGGTGGTGGGAGGATTCATGGGTGTCCCGCCCCTTTGCCCTGGAGGGGGCGGGTCAGCGGGCCGTGACGTCATCAGAGGGCGCCGGAGGAGGGACCGACGCGGATTGGAGATGGAGTCGGTGCTGGCTCAGGGCGGGCTGGTGCTGCTGCGGGGTGAGGGCCAGAGGCGCAGGCGCTTCCGAGCCGGGCTCCCGGGGCGGAAACGGAGAGGAAGAGCCGTGTGTCCCAGGCGAGGGGTGGCCTCCAGGGGCTCGTGAGGACGGAAGCCTCCGCCTTCTCACGCTGTTTATCCGTCCCCCGCTCTTCCCAGACTCCGTGGAGTGGGAGGGGCGCAGTCTCTTGAAGGCGCTGATCAAGAAGTCTGCACTGTGGTGAGTGTCCCCCAGCTTGTCCCCGGGGTCCGCGGGGCGGAGGGGGAGGCCCGGGCCCGACTCGGTGACACGCTCCATCTCTGCCTTAGTGGGGAGCGGGTCCACATCCTGGGCTGCGAAGTGAGCGAGGACGAGTTCCGTGAAGGTTTTGACGCCAGTGTCAACAGCCGGTAGGTTTGGAGCGAGCGCATTCCGTGTGGGGGTCTCCTGGGGAGCCCGTGGGCAGCAGCAAGCGCAGAGCCCGGTGTGTGCTGGCGGCCGCTCGGATGCGCATTGAGTGAACGGATGTGGGTCTTTCCGGAGGTGCAGATTCGGAAGGGACGAGCAGTGTGAGTATCTGAAGAATCCAAAGCATAGACCGAAGAAGTGGAGAGGAATAGAGCGCGATAAGAGGCCGATAAGGCACCCCTGACTTTGCATCAGGGGACAAGAGTAAATACATTCTGGGGCACCGGGCTGGCTCAGTGGGCAGAGCCTGCTAGTCTGGACCTCAGGGTTGTGAGTTTCCGTGCCACTTTGAGTGTAGAGGCTGCTTACAAATAAAATCTTAAAAAAAAAAAAAAAGATAAAATATTCTGCCTTTTTGTCACTCACAATCTCATGGTGCTTTATCCAGACAACCCACGTGCCAACCCTAGCTGCAAGCTACTGAGCAGTGTGTCCTGGAGGCAGAGGGAAGAGCATGTGCACACTTGGGCACACGGGTGAAAGCGTACTATTTGTGGGAGGTGGAAGAGCTGCTTGTGTCGAGACAGATAAAAAGGCACCTCGTAGCACAAGGTCTTACAGAGCGGGAAGGGGAGTTTAGACGTTATCCTGAAAGTGGCGAGAGTCGTTTCGGAATTTGGGAGGAGAGTGATAACAGCCGGTATGGAGAAGGAGGTTAGAAAGGGGCAGCCTGGAGACAGACCCGGGAGGGAGGGCTACTGGCGGTTTTCCAGGTACGCTCAGGTGCATATGCGCTGAGCTCTGGTTATGAAACGCGTGTGCAGTAGGCACAGGGAATGAGGCAGGAGTGGTGCCCACCCTAATGAATCCCAGGGAGTGGTGTTAGGAGATGACCGGGGTCTGCTGCTTAAGCCAGTAGCAGTAAGGATGGAGAGTTTAGGACAAACGAGAAAGGACTCTAGCAGGTAGAATTTCCAGGACTTACAGACTGCTGTGGGGGAAGAGGTCAGGAGGCTCCTGAACCCACCTGGGTGCCTGGTTGAAAAGACTCCTCTCTGGTCTGGATAGCTCAGTGGGATCACGCCTGTCTCTTCGGCCCTAAGTTTGTATCCGAGGTTGTGACGGGTTACGTTAGGGCATTTATAAGAGAAGCAAAAGATAGAAAAGAGGGATCCGGAACAAGTTAGGCCACCATGAATCCTGGGCCAGGAGTTCTAAGCCATGCCACGCTCCCTTGCCTGTACTTGCCGTTACTGTTTTATTGGCAGGTGGTGCCACGTAACTTACTTCTTGACCTCGAAGCTGTTCTGCTAGCAGGAACCACAGGTCCTGTCTTTTCTCTGTTCCTCCGGGGAACGACACTTAGGAAATATGATGATGATGATAGCTGACATTTATCGAGTACTTGCTATGTGTCAAACGTTATTCTAAAGATCAAGCAGTTGGTATCCCTATTCCCCAGTTGAAGAAACTGGGCCTTAGATTAAGCAATTTATGAGTCAGGTGACCTTGGGTCCGTAGTAAAGCCAAGCTTGAAGCTCAGGGCTTTCTAACACCAAAGTGTGTGCTTTCAAACACTATGTTGTATTTCTCAGTATCATTTTCACTGATCTGTAGAATATTAAGTCAGAAGAATAGAGCCCCAAAGATCACAGGGTGAAGTTCAAGATTAAGAGGAGGGGGTAGTGTTAAGTGTTACATTGTCTCCTGTTTTCTCTTTGCAGGCTGATTTACCATGACCTTTTCAGAGACCCTCTCAACTGGTCTCAGTCTGGGGAGGCCCTTCCGGGGGGACCCCTGGGAGCCTTGCAAGCCATGGGCAGGAGGATAGATCCTGGTCCTGTCACCATCGCTCTTGATTCATTGAGCTGGCTGCTGCTGCACCTTCCCTGTCCCGCGCTCTGCCAGGCCCTCTGTGCCCTCAGCCAGCAGCACTCCCACTCTGGTGAGACTCCCCTCCATCCTTCCCAAATACCTTCCCCTGCCAAGGAACAAGCCGCTTTCCAGCCTAAGAAGAAACGTATTAGAGATCTCCGGTTGGGCCTTGTCTGTCTGCTTTCCCGACTTTACCATGATGCCCCTTACTAATCACTTCACTATTTCTTTTCCAAGTTCTTTCTTACCCGCTTCGTTCATTCGCGCAACAGATAAGAATTACACAATGTGGCGGGTACAGTTCTAGGGGATGTAGAGGTAAGGACTAGCTATAGTCAGATTTTTGTTCAAAGTCCCATAGAGGATACAGACAGGTAAATAAGCAATTATGATAGTCTGAAAACAGCTGTGACGATAAAGGAACAGGCACAGAGTGCCTTCGGGAAAGAGCTGCCTGGAAGTAGGTGAATTTGGGCAGCCCAGGGGCCCTGGGAGTAGCCCTGAAGTATACTGTGGGTTCTCCAGTAGGCTCTCTGGAGCCAGACGCCCAGCCTTGTGTTAAGGCGTCTAATCTCTCAGGGTTTCAGTTCACTCTATAGAAGCGGGGGGGCAGGGGGGGCGCCTGGGTGGCTCAGTGGGCTAAAGCCTCTGCCTTCAGCTCGGGTCATGATCCCAGGGTCCTGGGATTGAGCCCCGCATTGGGCTCTCTGCTCAGCGGGGAGCCTGCTTCCCCCTTTCTCTGTCTCTGCCTGCCTCTCTGCCCTCTTGTGATCTCTATCAGATAAATGAATTAGGGCGCCTGGGTGGCTCCGTGGGTTAAGCCTCTGCCTTCAGTTCAGGTCATGATCTCAGGGTCCTGGGATCGAGCCCCGCATTGGGCTCTCTGCTCGACAGGGAGCCTGCTTCCCCCACCCCCTCTCTGCCTGCCTCTCTCTCTGCCTACTTGTGATCTCTGTCTGTCAAATAAATAAGTAAAATATTTTTTAAAAAGATAAATGAATAAAATCTTAAAAATGTTTTTTTAAAAAACCAGGAGGGCAGGAGAACGGATGGTATTAGGATGAACCATTAGGAGTCGGTGTGGGTAGGTCAGATATGCACAGATGCCAAGTAATAGCAGTTTCATGTGGTTCAGCCGAAAAATGCTGGCCTCCGTAGGGACTGAAATGTGACAGTATATGGCGCAGTGCCCAACACTTTGTCAGTGTGCCCAGAAAGGGAGAAAGAAAGGGAAGGAACCAAAGGCATTGACTGGGATCACAGTGTAAAGTTCCCAGACCTGCAAGGAGTTCAGTGTTTAAGAGCCTGAAGCTGGACAGTAGGCAGAGAGCAGGTAGGGAAGGGGCTGATTCCATCCTGAGCAAGGAGCTCCCGAGGACTGAAGTCCGAGTGAGCCGTGTTCAGATTCGCAGTAACAAGGTGAGGGCAGGAGTCTCCAGGGCCGCGAGACCGGCCTGGGGAGGTCAGCCCTGGCAGAGCCGTGCGGGAGGGGGCCTCACCTCCCACAGTCCCCCATCCTACGCCTCCATCCCGAATGTTCCCTCCTTGTCCCTCCAGGCGGCAGCTCCCCAGCAGAGCCCGTGCGAGTGCTCGGCCTGCTGCACAAAGAGCTCCATGGCCCAGGCCCGCTGGGAGCCCTGAGCAGCCTGGCCCAGGCTGAAGTGACCCTGAGTGGGACCATGGGCCAGGCTTCGGCCCACATCCTCTCTTGGAGGCCCCAACAGCGCCCAGCCCATCAGGTCAGGAGAACCCCAGGGAAACTCGGGAGGTGAGGGTCACACAGAAGGGAAGAGAGCTGACGTGAGGGGGCACTTCCCGGTGTGTCGTCGTTTCCCTCATTGAATCTTCACGGCTGCCCCGTGAGGTGGATGGTTTTATTCTCCCCATTGAGTGGCTTGGGGAAGGTTCCCCACAGTTCCAGAGAGGATGTGATAGAGCCAGCATTTGAACTCAAGATGGCCTGACTCGGATCCCATGAGCTTAACCAGGAGCAGCTGTCACCTTCTAAGAAATGTCAAAGGACAAAAGCCTGGGAGCTGTCCCTGGGGGAAAAGGCACGAGTCCCGATGGGAGAGGTCTGAAGGAGGGCAGGAGCTTTGGGCCCCTCGATCCATAGGTGCTGTTCTGTCTGAGTTCCTTTCCCTGCTTTGCTCCGTAAGGTGGAAAACACCTTTCTGTTCCTACTCTGTCTTCTCTGCAGACTCAGTGGTTTTCCATCCTGCCTGACTTCAGCCTGGACCTCCAGGGGGGACCCCCGCTAGAGTCCCAGCCCCACCCAGAGCCTCACACACCCACGGTATCTAAGGGTGCTGGGGCCAGAACAAGGGAATGTGGGGGTGGGGTCAGGGATTCCAGCCATGAGCAGAGCGGAAGCATCCTTTGTACCTCCAGGTGGACCCCACTGCTCACGTGACCTTCAACCTTCACCTGTCCGAGAGCGAGCGAGCAGCCAAAGACAGCCTGACGTTGCCCTTCCAGTTCAGCTCTGAAAAGTAAGGTTAGGGGTTGGGTGCCCAGTTCTCGGGTAGAGCCGGGCCTCGGCCTGGGATAGGATGGGAGGGCCGGGATAGGATGGGAGGGCCGGCAGGTTATCGGTTAACCTCCTAGACTTTATAGCGGCCGAAGTCCACCTCCGGAGACGAGTCTGGGGAGTGGTTCTCTATCCACTCTTACTCCCAACCAGGCAAGAGAGCATTTGTGTGTCTGCTGTCTGCAGGAGAGCCTTGGGTCACAGAGCAGCCCAGACCAGACCCTGGGGAAGTTTCCAGGCAACAGTGTTGGGAAGACAGGAAGCTGGATGGGTGTGGCGGGCTCACTCCGCGCCTGTTCTCTGCCTGCTGTGTGGGTGGGTGAAGCAAGACGGCCAGGATCCTTGCCCTCAAGCTCTTAAGAACTGGGAGGCGTCATTAGGAGAGCAGTCCAAGAATGTCTGTCCCAGTCCAGGTGGCGCCCCGGCACCAACGGAACAGGGAGGTCAGAGAAGGAGACTTGGACCAGGGAGCTATGGAGGGACAAAGAAGAGGGGGGTCTGTCACCAGGAAGAGAGTATGCAGACATGAACCCCAACCCTCCCTCACCAGCACCCATTCTCCCCTTCTCCTTCCTCAGACAGCAGGCTCTGCTGCGCCCTGGGCCCAGGCAGGCCACGGGCCGCATCTTCTATGAGCCAGATGCGTATGACCACGTGGACCAGGAAGACCCAGATGATGACCTGGATGTGTGACCCGCCTGGAGTTGGGAGGAGAAGGACCTTGGACCCATCACCATCCTCCCAGTTGTCTGCGCTGGCCTTGCCCTGTCCCTGCCCCCACCTTTGTTCCCCCGGGTCTGCAGAGGCCCTGTGAGTCAGAGAGTAGCTTCCCCTCAAGACAAAAGGTGGGAAAGGGGCAATTGGGGAAGGTGGAGCGAATGGGAACCCCTCCCCTCCCTGCCTAATAAAATATTTCTCTATTGAAAGGAACTTGGGTAGCTGTTTAAGCAAGAGTTGGGGGTAGAAGGGACTGAGGAAGGGAAACAGCTGAGGGAAAGCAAGCACCTGAGTCTTTTCGGGTTAATAGTGTTGGGGCCTGAATGACAAGGAATGGTGGCACAGGGAGAGCCGTGCACACCACTGGTGCTCAATACATGATCTGTTTCAAGCCAAAGCAGGGACATTTAAAGGTTCCAGGTTCCCTGCAAGAATTTGGGCTGGAAGAAAGCAGAGGCCCTGAAGGGGAAAAAAAAGAAGCCTACTTTCCAAAACATACTTTTTTATTACTGTACAAAAAGCACACCCAACCC